>JARACY010002668.1:0-40322 GCA_029255725.1 Scrobipalpa atriplicella
ATGCATGTACTATATTGGGCTAGTGGTTTACCTACTGGCCCTGTCGCTTTGGTCCATCGTCGTCCGTCAACCCGTCTAGCCGAGTTACAGACTCATCTAGTTCAAGAGATCATACTCAACACAATGATACCTACCTACTAGTTGCCGGTCTTTCATAAGAGTCTATGTGCTCGCGGCAACTGTCCCTTTCAAACCAGTGACAAAATGCGCGCTCTGTCCTTTTCTAGCATGGGGATGTTTCAAGCCGATTTCATATATTTTTGCATATATCTCAATGTACACAAAAAGTATTGGAAAATAGAGTTGATTATGATGTTCTTCATAATTATACGGTGAATTCGATGTAACATTTGGTGTTTCTAAGCTCATAGATATGTCACAGTTGTTGAAATACGGCATTGAGACGCCAGTTTTTCATGATATTTCTGATGATTTCCTGGTGAAATCATAGTATTTTTAGGTTATATCTATGAATCTAGTTGTTCTCCATATTTTAGAGAAGCTAACTATATATAGATTTATTGAAAATTCAACTATTAACTATCATAACAAAGTGAAATGCCGGACCGTGTTTAACTCGATTTAGAGTACTTCCCTCCTTAAAAGAGGCCTCTCTTCTATTTAAGTTAAGATGCGATGCGAATTCACCACGTTACTTGTACATACTAAAACTAGGTCGAAATCTAAAATACATTTTTAAATTCTACTGTATCATGTATATACTATTAATAAGTTATCATTTGAGCATGCATTATACAAAAAAAAAACACCTTTTGGCAAGTATTCTTAAAATAACTATACAACACTATAAAAACTACAAATTAATAGACGTTCAGTTATTTATTATGGTTCCCGATCGCAAAAAAAACTCCCCTAATAAACATTTTTCAAATTATATGTTCTTGCACTGCACTAGAAATTGTTCCATAAATTATTCAGAAATAATAAATTCATGCATGAGAAAATAGTACTCTGCTATATAAATCTGCTTATAGAAATTTTCGTCAATACGGCCGATTTTAGAAAACATGTCGATAATGTAATTAAAATCGTGTTTGGATATCAACACGCAAAACAAAACCTAGAGTAGAGCAAACATCTCACTTTTCTATTAAAAATAAATCACTTTTCTATTTAAAATTAATCAGCTAAAACGTAGTAAATTCAATACTTTGGGATAATTGTAGATATATCACTGCCGTTAAAGAAATGTGGCCATGTCTTTATGATATCGAACACTCTATCGCCAGGGCTCAAGGTTGACATTAGCTGTCGATGCGCCAGCAGTTTGTAATCTTTGGCAAGTTTTCCTTCCGCCACGCCTAGTTTGATGAGTTTCCTACAAGCATCCACTTGGTTTTTGGTGGGTGATTTGGTGTTGAATGTGCCTATGAAGGCGATGGAGATGGCGTACTTGTTGTATCCCTTGGTGTGGGCGCCGATTTGGTCCCAGCCGCGGCCGTAGTAGGCGGACCCGTCGCCGCCGACCATGAAGTTGTAAGCGATGTCGCTCCAGTGTTTCGACTCTATGTGGAACGTCTGCATCAGACGTACTCGTAGCACGCAAGTACTCTGAAATTATGAGAAAAATATTGTAAGTAAAATTAAAACCGTTAGTTACATAAATTCTGTTATCAACGCACTAAAAAAACATTTTGTGTGATCTGCCATTAGTTCCGGTCACTGTCTCTGATAGTGATTGTTAAAAACATCACGTCAGAGACATAGTAAGCAGTTTAAAATATTTGACCACCAGATGCCACCAGTTTCACAGTGACTCGACATCAACATCCCCTCTACAGTTTTAGAAATTGTATGTAAAAATATTGACTGACCTGCGTGAAACAGTCTTCGGTAGCAGTGTGGGTGATGATGACCCAGGGAACTGGCTGCCTGATGCGGTCGATCTGGTCTTCCACCGGCTGAGCCAGCCAGTCCGTCCGGGACACGATCCGCAGGTGATCCGGAGCTATTAGTATATCATCAGCTGAAACCAATAATGTTAACTATTGGAATATACCCTTTTATTTGGATGAACATAACATACATACTTGATAGTTAGATTTATGTAATATCAAATAGTTAAAGATATCAGTCAAGTATTAAAATGAATTAATGGAATAATAATTCATGTGTACAATAAACTGTTAAATAAATAAATAAATATACTAGTATTTTTTTTATTATTATTATAAATATACATGTATATTATTAAGTATGTATAAAATATTTTTGTTATAATCTGTAAGCTTGGATTTAGTATAAGTCTATTACTGTTGCCTCATTTTTTTTTAATTCTATAACTCAGTTCATTCAAAATGACAGGTAAGGTGCATTGGGGTAAGACTGGAATCTGGATCAGGGTAAGACCGGATAATTCAAATAACTCCCAAACGCGGCAATACATTTTTATTCTGACTACATGATATAGGTAGAACTCCATTTCAATCTGCCCCTCCGTTTAGTCTGCGGTCCTAGCAGTGATAGGGCTTACAATATGTGGTCGTCCAAATCGAAAGGGACCTTATCGCGGTCCCTATTTACTAAATTTAGATGGATACAAAACTTTATTGAATTGACGTTTCGAAAAGTTGGACTACACGTCTACATGTAGTAAATTCAATCATCGTTTTAAAAATACAGTTAATAAACAACTATTTATCTTCAGACATTTTACAAATCTTGAAATATCTCGGAAACTAGTTACCGCCAACAGGTCCCTTTTGATTTGGACGACCAGATATGTATTTTAGACACAAATCTAAAAATCAACATATTCGTGTCCTAATGAAAATTCGACCTACTCCCAGACTTTTGACAACGTTATCTTGAAGGCCATAAAGTAGCTTTTAGAACATAGGTCTTACCCTGGGATTATGATTAGCCAACCCAATCTTCACAATGGTGTAACTTAGCAACCGCTTAAGTTAATAAAACTAAAAAAATACTGGTAGATAGCAAATTTAATCCTTAGCAACAAAAGATCAATTAAATTTGAAAATCATAAATGTTGTAAGAAATGAGGTAAAAAATAATACAGAAACCTCTCCAAAAAACCGAAAAAACTATCCGATCTTACCCCAAATATACCTTAAATATACCTTATTTTATTTGTAATGCCAGTGCAGTAATGTTATTTTTATAACATGTAATGAATAGTGGCAGTTTTGTGTTCCAGCCCTACATTTAGAAACATAGACCAACCTCTCTGTTTGTCAGAATATTGTAATGGCTGCTTCTCAGTCTCTGCTTTTGTATTTCCCTTATTGCTACATGCATCTTGAGTTCCATGTGTTAGTAATGAGTACAAAACCCACAAGAAGTGTGTTAATGCCAGTATTAACAAGGTTAGCCAAATTGTGATAGTATTTTCCACCTTTTCCATCACCACTTCAGACTCAGTCTGAGTACAATCATCATTCCCTGTAATTCATAAAGTTTCACTTTCACCCATTCAGTGCCAACAACAAAACAAGCATTAACTTGTAATATTGATACTTCTAGATATAACTATATTCTAATAGATTAGATATACTGTCTTGGACTTTAGCACATGCTGGGCTGGGAACCTTTTTGGTATCTTTTGTAACTTTTAGGCTAGGTATTTAGTTTTGTCTAACTGTAATAACTGGTACCGAATGAATGATGTATCTACCTATCTATCTATCTATAAGAAAAACTTTCATGGCTATGCTGAGTATAACATGCAATTTGAGCTTTTTACCACTTAAGCCGCTATTAGTGGTAGCAGGTTAACAATTATTATAATAACTTAGACTGGAATATCCTCGAAATCCCGGTGGCCCCTTAAAAAGGACCAAATAATCATAGTCATACCATACAGGCCGAGCACTTCAAATCAATATTTTTAAGTGTTATAGATATCAAATGGATTAGAAATTAAGTGGAGGCATTTTAATGATGATTTATTGAAATTTAGATTAATTAAAAATTATTTATTGTTAATTAACATTTTGAAATTATTAATTAATATTTTACTAGAAGCCAAGATTTGAATTTGAATAACCAGAAAAAAAATTGTAACCCCTTAAAGGTACTGTCAGCATTGATTGCAACACACTCTTGAATAACCTTTGGTCTTACAAGGATAAGGAATACTTGATAACAGTTATTGTTAAAATACAGATTTTTCATTAAATAAGTACTTGTGAAATTAGGTATTGGTATATTTTTAATTTTAAGTTTGAAGCCTTATTACAATTCTAAATAGTATCTATAAATCTTTATCATGATATAGTAACTAGCCCCATAGACTAGCTCCTATTTATGACAATAATATTCTATACGAATACTTACTTGAAATGCCATCACTGTTGTTATCAATGTTACTACTTTGATTTTGATTCTTGTTTTGTGAAACTACAACTATGGCACAAATACTTGCTAGAATAATCACACCTGCTACAGAAAATGATAGTTTGTGCCAAGGCTTGACTTGGCACCCTTGTTTAGCTGAAAAACATAATAAATATTGTCATTAGTAAAACCAAATTGATTTCAATTTTTGTATTTTGGAAGAAGCATACCATTTGCCTGATAACTTACTATTATGTTATATCATTAGAATAACTTTACCTACCTAAGTTCTCATTTTTGGAATGCTTGCCATTTAGGATGGTCTCATCTTCAGTCTTTTGATACGAGGCATTTTCAAAACCATTGGCAGTCTGAATAACTTGTTTGATCGTCACAGGGCCGTTAAAAAACGTGTTATTTCCAAACTGGACATTGTCTGAATTTTGTACTTGGACAGACCCAAAAATAGGAGTAGTGCTTGCTTTTACCAAACTGTTGGGAATATTAGCCACAGTGCTAATCTTCGGGGAATCCCTCCCCTCATCCCCGTTATCATCATCCTCACTTGACTCCTCAATTATTTGTAAATCACCAAGGTCTCCTTCAATTTTAAGGCCTAAATTGTTATGATCAGAAGATTCTACTTTCATAGCCATTTTCTTGTTTCAGTTCACTCTACATAATATACACATTTCTTCATTATTTTATTTGATGCAAATTAGAAGCCAATAAAAAATTAAGTTGAACAAACAACAAAAACAAACTCAACATCAACAGGGAAAACAAGGGAAAAGGAAAAAGATCAAAAACTAGAAAACATGCGATGGGATGTTTGTTTTTTCGATTTCGATTGGGATACAAAGAGAATTAAAACTTTGGGATATTTGGGATGAGTCTGATGAGTGTTGATTCTTGTCACAAGTTTTTTTTTTCTTTTTTTTATATGTCCTAGGATGACAGATAAAAATGACAGGTCTCCTGTCAAAACCAGAGATTAGTTTTTTTTTTTTATTATAGAGTTTTACGGCTTACGCTTTTTTATTATAGAGGCTTACGGTTAGTGCAAATATTCAAATGTACACATAATAAATTCCACATGTATTTAATTTTTGGATTTTTTACTAAGCAGGTAAGCAGGCAAAATATTCCCGTAAGTATAAATAATTACTACTGAAAAGCACCTCATCTCGTTAAGGGAAAATACCTCCGGAACGAGAGAGAAGAAAATATATACAAAGAATTATTTGTACATTAATATTTACAAATAAATAACTAGTTTACAATAATTGCTTCCATGCTGGACTGGGAGTGATAGAAAAACATAGAATGTGCCAGCTGCGTCTCCTCCCGGGCATGCTGTAAAAATCAGCTAAGGGAATCGAAGGTTTCAGTGTAGGTATTGTAATTTAGGCGATGGGCTGACAACCCGTCACTATAGCAATGTACATAATCATCATCCGTAGCCCTCGAAACTTGTCAAACGTGGCGGAACAACCTATGTTTGGGTCGTTTTTGCTCTGCTCTGCCTACCCCATTAGGGATGGAAGCGTGATTTTATGTATGTATGTAATAAATAAGACTCAGGCGGCTTTAGTCCAATAAGAGTAATCAATCTATTATGATGATTTGATTATGGATGAGGGTGAGGTGAGTTGAATGACTTTTATGGCATTATTTTTAAGTCGAGTTCGGCAAATTTTTCGATTTGGAGGTGGTCACATTTATGTCAACAATTTGACATTGACAATATTGACATGTCAGTGGCAGCAATTCGTTCGTAGTTGCAAAAATCACGAGTATTAATATAAGTCTATACCTGTCATTTTCTATCATGAGAGAACATAAAGGGACGGGACGGCAATCATTTTAGTCAAGATTAAGTTAAGTTGTGCCGTGCACGAATCGATAGCAATGTCAAGTCAGTCAGTCACTGTCACTGTTGAGTACCTACCTATAGACCAGGGGTCTTCAACCCGCGGCCCTTTCTTGCGGCCCGGCGGTTCAAGGGGCAAAACTTTTAAGTAACTGATTTTATTTTTATTCATTTGAATTTTTGAGATATAAAAAACTTTCATTCTAGTCTAGTACCTTCTCTCTTACTCTTTTTGCATGGATATCGCTAATAGTTATTCATTCTACACAAAAATCCTACAAATATTATAAAATGAGATAGTTTGGATGTTTGTAAGTTTGGATGTTTGTTGGATGGATCGGGATGAAACTTGGCACACATATTGGTTAGGTTAGGTTCTGGAATAGGACATAGGCAACTTTTTACCGCGGAAAATTTTTCATTTCCACGGGAAAACTCATTTGCGGGTGACGGGGTGACTCATGGGCGGGTAAATTGCGGCCCGCCAAAAATTTTTTTAAGGAAATTTGGCCCGTGGGGTCAAAAAGGTTGAAGACAACTGCTATAGACCTATAGAGGAAGTAAACAATCCTTTTAATTTGTAAAACGTTTCCCAAGTTTTGATGGTGGCAATGCGCAAACCGCGTCATGCCAATATAAAAAAAAAAAAAAAAAAAAAAAAAAAAAACTAGCGTTTTGGTCACTGTCAATGTCACTGTGGTCAAATAGTGGTTGTGTAGTGGTTGTGGTTGTGGTTGGATTGTCCACCGCACCGGATTATTGACTATTTTCGGGCGAACTAACTTAATTATTTCTTATCAAGTGATAAAATATGTACATATTACACGAAGGAGAAATATTGTTGAAAGAAACTTATGGCACTACTACCAAGGAAAGATATTACGTGAAACCGCCAGGTAAACAGCTGGTTCAAAACGAACAAATAATCTTTTGCTCGTGTTTTGTATATTTATTGCGGCTTTGTTATAATTAATAACTTATTTGATTTATGCAGATCAATCAAATGTAGTGATCTTAGAGGAGGGTAAGCTGCAAACTGCGTATAACTGGATCGCGCGAGTGTTTCTCCCGCACGGCTATCCACACACCGTCAGCAAAGACTACGCCGCTTATCAGATCTGGGACACTGCCCAGGCTTTCTGTAGCACCATTACAGGTAAATTGGAATCCCCTCCCCCACCCTCTACAAATTTGAATTAATCAGCACCTTTACCTATTTTCTGGTAATCGCTGGAACTAAAGATTTTTCAGAACTAGGTACTTTGCAAGTATAGCAATCATGGTTGAATAACAAAAGTGTCACTGATAAGAAAATACATAAAAAGCCATTGCATAGTGTTTTTAGTAGCATTTTTTCATGGTTACATGGTTACTACACTACACAACAAAGAATTTTAAATACCTACTGTTCATGAAAGGGAAAGCCGATTTATCAGTATCGATGATATTTTTATGACCGATCCAACAATACTTTTTAATTTAAAAGTGTAGTGTAAACGAGCGTGTTGTTTTGTCTATTTCGTTGCAAACAAGGCACTTTGTTTCTCCCGCCCACTTTGGCCTTGCACCTTGCCTTGCACTCGCATATCAATCATATTTCGCTAGGTTGACCATTGTCGCGCGTAGAATTTATCATACATTCGTGTGTATATGATTTTAACTAGTTGTTTGAGTTAAATAATACTATAATAATAATAGTCAACTTCAAAACACAAAAGTGCGATATGGAATCATTTTGAAATTTCGACAGCTTATAATTCCAAAGCAATATGTTTGTATTGTAAAGAAAAAGTGCCCCATTGCATCAATTCTAAAAGTGCGATATGGAATCATTTTGAAATTTCGACAGTTGATAATTCCAAAGCAATATGTTTACTTGTATTGTAAAGTAAAAATGAGTTTCAAGAGTAAAGAATAAAGAAATCTCTTTATTCTTTATTGTACAAATGTAACTTACAATAAACTTAACCTTAAGATAAAGGGTGTACAAACGGTGAGCTTAACCCAATATTAATGAGTTTTCTGCCAGCTGGAAATGGTCAGCTGACCATGATATTTTTATAAGAGTATCGGTATCGAATCGGTACTAGTATATTAATTCTGTGGTATCGGCGAAAAGTCAACTCCAATGTCAAGTGGGTCCTCCTGTACGGATGCGAGACATGGCTCGTCAAGAAAGAAGTAACCTGTAGACTCCAGGTGTTCGTGAACAAATGTTTGCGGCGCATTCTGGGTATCTACTGGTCACAAACCATCTCTAATGTAAGGCTGTGGGAGTTGACCGACCAAAAACCCATAGACAAGGAGATTCTACTCAGAAAGTGGCGCTGGTTGTTGCGGAAACCAGACAACCATTTATCGAAGCAAAGGTTGACATGGCAAGCGTATGGGACGCGAAGACGGGGCCGCCCACGCACCACCTAGAGGCGCTCAATCGAAAAGGAGGCCGCATCAACTGGTCTCGGCTGGGAAGATCTGGAAGCTACCGCGCCAGATCGAGAGCAGTGGAAATCAATTCTTCGAGCCCTATGTCCCTAATGAGGGATAACGAAAAGGCGTATAGATGCATCCCTAATTTAGATGTTTAAAAACATTAACACTTTAAGTATCATAAAATAAAAAACCAAACACTTTTTGTAAACCTGGAAACTCAACGTTCTTTGTTAACTTAAAGAGTCTAAACATTTATTTATACATATGCATAATAGATTTAACGATAAAATGAATTAAAATACCAATACTGCTATTCCAGGCACTCTAGCCACTCAAGAGGTGTTGCGTGGAGTGGGTGTTGGTGACACTAGTGCCACCCCGTTGGCAGCCACAGTCACATGGGTCATCAAAGACGGGTGTGGCCATCTAGGACGGATCCTCTTTGCATGCACACATGGGTAACTAATGAATGATAATGCTAGCGATTTTGGGTGGACACGACTAACGTAAATCTTAACTAAAATTATTTTTGTGGTTTTCTGATCTCATGATAGAAAAAGACAGGTACAATTTTAGTCAAGATTTAGTGATTTATTTGCGCATCTGAATTGCTCCCAATGTTATTTCCCAGTTTGGTGTTGGCTTGGCAAATATGCAATGCACTTGTTATTGAATTAAATTGAATTTGAATTTTCATATAAAATTTCAGCTAAGTATTAATCCCTGTACAGTTCATTTTTTTAACGTTTTGAGTTATGAAAACGTGATGAAACCTCAACCGTCAACTTTATTATTTTTCTTCCGAAATAATCCTGATTTATGCAGTGTTTATCACCAAATCTTGTAAGTCTCTCCGAAATTGATAATAAATAATTATGTACCTTTTCAGGACACATCTAGACGCCTATAGTAAGAAATGGCGGCTGTATGCAGACGTTTTAAATGACGCGGCAATGTGTATCGAAATATCCCTACCTCTGTTCAAGAACTACACAACAACAGCACTCTGCGTCAGCACAGCTATGAAAGCTGTAGTCGGTGTTGCAGGTAAATTATTTAGATATTATCTGTGATTCAAAGAAAAGTATGTAGTAGTAGTGACCATGTTAACATCGGTCTGATATACAGTTTAGCACTGTACATTGACAATAACTACAGGACCAATTTGAAAATTAGAAGAAAATCAGTAGGATATGACTGAGATTAAGCCTGCGCCAAGCGATAAGATACACGAATATCGCCCGAAACGTCATTGAAATAATGTTTATTTCAGCGCGCGCTACGGCGTGGCAGTTACGTGTGCGGTCGAGCGTCGCGTGTGCGAAAATCGCAGTAAATCTAGTTTTTTGTTCAAAATATACAAATTAAAAAAAAAAAGACATATACCTACTATAAAACCTCGGGGTGATTATTACAGACTTGTTTTTTTACTTTAAAACTTTTTATTCTAGCCATAACAGGCCAATATCGTCATTATAATCAATAAAAGGAGGCAAGTTTCTGATTTTTTTTCTATCGAGGAAAGTTCAAGTAATCGCGTTTCTAAGACATACACTAATTAGTTTGAATACTCAACTGTCTTACATATTAATTTAGCATGAACGATACAGCACGCCTCCTTAAATTTCGTTATTTCGTTTCGCTCGCACGATGGCCTCTTAATGTAGGTAAAGTAGGTTGTAGCAGCATGCAGTTTACGCACCTACATATCATTAAAACATTTATATCCAGCAAAATACACCTTTTTTTAAAAATATTGTTCTTACAGTCCCTAAGAAATAGTCCCTATTTGTTTGTTTTTAAATAACTAATTGAGGTGCACGTAGTATCAAGCAGTTACTATAGAAATATTTATTTACTGAAATAGGTAGTTTTTGCAGAGACTAAAGTAACTGCATATTTTGTCCTATATTCGAAATAAAATAAATTCATAAGCAAATATTACCATTCATTCTATACTTTGTGAGTAATAAAAAAAAAACTGGTCTGTTGGAAGGCGGGGCGACGCGGGTGGCGTTGACGCAGCATCACGCGCTCTGTGGCAACATGGCCGACGTGGCCGCGAAGGACTCTGCGCAGGAAACAGCCGTCAACCTGGTGGCCTCCGTCGCCGCTCTCTTCCTCATCACGGTGTTCGGGTACGCTTGCTGTTGTCGTTCTTATTTGGTCCTCATCATTATTACCTGCAACGATCCCTTAGTCGCCTTTTACAGTGAAGCTAGCTTATTATAAACTGACATCACACAGGACCACACACACGACACATACTCGTAGATTGCGAGATCATAGAGTACCTAATTAATTTCTCGTCAGCAGTGTAGGTACCTGACGTGTACCTGACTGATCACTTTAAATACTGAATGAAATTCACACTCAGTTCTGCTAAGACAACAATTGACAACATACATACATACATACATACATACATACACAAATCACGCCTTTATACCTAGAGGGGTAGGCAGAGCAAAAACGACCTAAACAAAAGTCGTTCCGCCACGTCTGACAAGTTTTGAGGGTTTTTTCAGATGATCATGTATATTGCTATAGTGACAGGTTGTCAGCCTATCGCCTATAAATTGCAATACACTTAAACCCTCGAATCCCTTAGCTGGTTTTTACAGTATGCCCGGGAGGAGATGCAGCTGGCACATTCTATGTTTTTCTATCGCTCCCAGTCCAGCATGCAAGTACATTGTGCACGTTAAGCTTTCCGGTCGCTTGGACAAATCATGCAATTGTCCTCGTAGGCTTCATACAGACGAACAGCACTTGTCAACTGCAGGTACGACTGCAGTCGTCGTCGCCATCGACACGTCGTCGTCTGTTATCGTCGACGGCTGCAGTCGCTGTTTTATCACCAAAGTTCACATCACAGGAGAAAAAACCGGTCAAGTGCGAGTCGGACTCGCTCACCGAGGCTTCCGTACCAACTTGAGGGTATTTAAAGCGAATATAGAACCCTGCCTCGAGCACGGAGACTTTTTTCACACAAAAAATTCTTTTGCTGTTGTCCCCATACTAGATTTAGGGAGAGGACTGCGTTAATAAGTTTGTAATGACAAAAAGCCTTTTTTTTTTCGTGATGTAGTAACAAATTTACAGTTTTCGGATTTTTTTCTTTGATTTTGCTATTAGACACTGCTTCTTTCAAAATTTCATGATTGTAGTTCAATGGGAAGTACCCTATAGGTTTTTGAATCTTGAGAAGGGCAAAACCTATAGGGTACTTCCCGGTGCCCTAGGATCTTGAAATTTGGCAAGAAGCAGTGTCTAAGGAAAAAATCTAAAAACTATATTTTTTTGGTTAGATCACAAAAAAAGTATACTTTTAGTTTTCGGTTTCCTTGCAAATAATCAAACAAACGTTCATATCTTTTGATTGCGTGGACTTACAAGTATGATTCTTTTACAGCTTCAAGGGACCCTAGATATAAGTATTCAGTATAAATTTCAACTTGATTCATTCACGCATTTCTGAGAAAACGGGTTGTGACAGACAGACAGACAGACGGACGGACAACCGAGTGATCCTATAAGATAAGGGTTCCTTTTTTCCTTTTGAGGTACGGAACCCTAAAAACTGTTACACGTTCTTTAAGACCTCACCACACCAACAGAGTTTGGAACTATGTGTATGGTTTTCAGGAACTCAGTGACCCTGTTCCTGTTCACGATGGTGCTGCACATAACGTTCAACTACCTGGCGGTGCGAGCGGTCTGTCTGCGGACCCTGAACGAGCCCCGGTTCCTGCAGGTGATCAGCTCCTACGTCCGGAAGGAAGTCATCGAGTCTCCGTGCGAAGTCAACCGACATGAACCTGTCGTGCTTTACAAAGTTGGCACTAACCATATTGGTAGGTAACACTATACTAGCATTGGCCTCGATTCACGCCGTCCAGTTACTAATTCTTATTCTTAGTAGCGCTGTCACTTTCTTATATTTGACATTAGAACAGGATAGCAAATAAACACATGACTGTAACATTCCTAATCTGACATTAAATTGCTTAAATTTGACATTAGATTGCTTATTTAACGTAAAATAAGGAACATGCTCTATGCTCGGTTCTTATTTAAAGCAGCTTATGTCAAATTAGGAACGTCAAACACATGTGTTTATTTGCTATCCTGTTCTTATGTCAAAGTAAAGAAAGTGACAACGCTATCTTAAAATTAGTTAAGAATGTGGCGGCCAGAATCGAGGGCATTGTCAAAAATAAACGTTTTTAAAGTGAAACTTCTTAAGGTGCGTTGAGAGTAAAATTTCAAGGTCGGGTGACGGAAATACGTCACGGCGGGGGAAGGATATCGAAAATTTAATGTAAAAAATGTCAAAGAAGTTTCACTTCAACACGTGTGCTCAGCACACACGCTCTTTTTTTTTTGTTTACTAGAATTTCGCCCGCGCGCTTTCATCCGCGTTAAATGAGTTTTTCCGTGGAAATGAAGGCTTTCCAGCGGTGAAAGTAAGTATATGTCCTATTCCAAGACATATCCTATATATGTGTGCTAAGTTTCATCCCGATCCGTCTAGTGGTAAAAGCGTGATTGAGTAACAAACATTCAAACATCCAAACTTTCTCATTTATAATATTACTAGGAAGGAATATATATATATTAGTAGGATATGTAACGAAGACAACCGATTTCTATAACTATGTAGCGCACATAGATGGCGCCACATCAAGAATCAACAGTCCTGAAACGCGGTTGCAAAATTTTCTCAGCGATCTGCATATACTGTCCCTTACCAACTTCCAAATTCACCCAGACGGACTACGGTCCCCTGGTTACAACACCCGACCAGGCGGGTAATTACCCTTTTCCCATCCATCATCACTCGGCCAACTGGCCTCAAGGAAATATTACTAAAACTATTTATTTTACTATTTTATGAAGAGAAATGTACCTTTTTTGAAATGATAGCCTGAAACTAACTTTTGTTATTGTTATTATCTTCCATGCTGGACTGGGAGTGATAGAAAAACATGGAATGTGCCAGCTGCATCTCCTCCCGTGCATGCTGTAAAAATCAGCTAAGGGAATCGAGGGTTTCAGTGTATTGCAATTTAGGCGATGGGCTGACAACCCGTCACTATAGCAATATACATAATCATCATCTGTATTAGCCCTCGAAACTTGTCAGACGTGGCGGAACAACCTATGTTTAGGTAGTTTTTGCTCTGCCTACCCCATTAGGGATATGTGTATGTATGTGACTATCTATCGATACCTATAGAACCTACTTTATTACTAACTTTATTTCAGATATCCGTCTCTGCGGCTTCCGAATAAAAATGGGCTATTCCTTAAAGAAAATCACTGAGTTGAATCGCAAATTTAGCTACCTATGTAATATTCGTAACACGTATGACGATAGGAACTACATGTTGTATCCTAACATCGGCGAGCGCGAAATGTACGTGTTGTTGCAAGACTCAGCCACGCCTGAGGACACGCTGTGCGCGTACTTCCACGCCGTGCTGCTGGCTATGGTGGTGTGCGCCATTAATAGCGTACCGTTGGTAAGTTTACCTGTATCCTTTACGCCCATAAATTGTTTCTAGATTCAATTTTAGAATCAGCAAACATGTTTGAGACAAAACCTGAAAAGTTTAATATTTGCCAAGTTGCAAAGAAAATTAGTTTACGAGCCGCAAATCATGTTGGTCTCGATGAGGTCGGACTCTGCCAGTTATTCCCGGTTCGCATTCAAATGACATGAGTGGAGCCTGGCCTGGGGTCTTCTTTTTTTGTCGTAATATCAATATTAATGAAATCCTTGTTACCTAGAGATTCATTTGGTAACACTTCTCCACTGTTACAACACATTTTAAAAAAGGGGACCCAATAATGACAGGCAAAGTGCGACCTCGCATGTCACTAACTATTGATTAGTTAGCGACTATTTTATTGCCAATGAATGATCAGTAATATCACCAATAAAACATCTAAAATCCTAAGGTGCAGCCTGCAGCGGTGGTAATCGACAGAACTGCGACAAAAGTTAAGCGTGACGTTTGCATTGAACTTTATCTTCAGTAGCGGCTTTAGGGTAGGGCGCGGTAGCCCATTGCTCGTAGTTCGAGGTCTACTTACTCGTAAATTCTTTAAATTAGGCGTTTTTTTTTTAAAGATCTTAGGCGCTAGTTAAATGTTGCGCTCGCTTCGCTCGCGTAAGTATTGACCCGACTCTAGTTCAATGTCGCGCTCGCTTCGCTTGCGTAACTTATTGATCCTGCTCTTGTTCAATGACGCGCTCGCTTCGCTCGCGTTACGTATTGATTCGGCTCTGGTTAAATGTCGCGCTCGCTTCGCTCGCGTAGCTTGTTGATCTGGCTCTAGTTAAATGTCACTCTCGCTTCGCTCGCTTAACGTATTGATCTGGCTCTTGTTCAATAGGTATCGCGGTCGGTTCGCTCACGTAACATATTGATCCGGCTCTGGTTAAATGTCGCACTCGCTTCGCTCGCGTAACGTATTGTTCAGGCTCTTGTTTAATGACGCGCTCGCTTCGCTCGCGTAACGTATTGATCCGACTCTAGTTAAATGTCGCGCTCGAGATCCGCGTGTGCGTCCCCCCAGCCAGCCCAAACGAGATAGGTGTCTTTATCATATATCAGGATTTAGAGCATAATTACAGCACCCATACATTGGCATCAATAAGAACTACGCTGCGAGCTAAAAACCGTGGGCCGGCTGGGGAAATTCCTGTCAGCCAGCCAATGCCAGATCTCAAGTATCGTTGAAAGTAGTATTATGTATTATAGGTCTACATTTAGAGCATAATTGGAGCAATGTGCTTCCAAAAAATCAACTTCGAAACTTTAATATGGAAGGAGTTATACGCGATTTTCTGTGGGCTTGCTGGGGAAACGTTTCTCCAGCAAGCCCATTTGGATCTCATAAACGGTAGGGCAGTGGCAACGTCGCGCGCTCTCGTAATTTAAATTTTTTTGACGCCAAAAGTATTTTTCGCTGATAGCTCGAAAACTGTGGGACCTAGAACTTTCTTCTATTTGGAGCTTAGTGCTGTAATTGTAAGCTTTAATTTGAGCTATTTCCGAAGACTCTGCGTTCGGTAGTTATCATGCATCCAGATGTGCTTGCTGGAGGGACGTGACGCCATACATACCATACTTAAAGACCTATATCTCGAAAACTATTGAACCAGGAGTTATACGCGATTTTCTGTGGGCTTGCTGGGGAAACGTTTCTCCAGCAAGCCCATTTGGATCTCATAAACGGTAGGGCAGTGGCAACGTCGCGCGCTCTCGTAATTTAAATTTTTTTGACGCCAAAAGTATTTTTCGCTGATAGCTCGAAAACTGTGGGACCTAGAACTTTCTTCTATTTGGAGCTTAGTGCTGTAATTGTAAGCTTTAATTTGAGCTATTTCCGAAGACTCTGCGTTCGGTAGTTATCATGCATCCAGATGTGCTTGCTGGAGGGACGTGACGCCATACATACCATACTTAAAGACCTATATCTCGAAAACTATTGAACCTACAGTTCGTAGGGCTCGTATGTAGAACTTAAATCAAAACTCAAACCCCTACCGTTTATGAGATACAAATGGGCTTGCTGGAGAAACGTTTCCCCAGCAAGCCCACAGAAAATCGCGTATAATTCCTTCCATATTAAATTTCGAAGTTGATTTTTTGGAAGCAGATTGCTCCAATTATGCTCTAAGTCTAGACCTATAATACATGATACTACTTTCAACGATACCTGAGATCTGGCATGGGCTGGCTGACGGGAATTTTCCCAACCGGCCCACGGTTTTTAGCTCGCAGCGTCGTTCTTATTGATGCTCCAATTTACTGACTTCAATGTATGGGTGCTGTAATGCTCTAAATCCTGATATATGATAAAGATACCTATCTCGTTTGGGCTGGCTAGGGGGACGCACACGAGATCCGCAGTGTATAAAAACGATAATAATACGTTCGCGAGAAAATTCTCAAACTGTATAAAACCTCAGCCCATTCACTGGAAATCAGGCCATTTCTCCGGACTTTTGATTTTTTCATCTGGTAAGGTTGGTTGGGGGGCGCCGTAGAAATCTCGCCCAGGGCGCTGGTAGTGTTAAAGCCGGCACTGTTTATCTATCTCTGGCGCAGCCTGCTCTATATACAAATGAAATGGCCTTTTCACCCTTTCTACAAAACACCGAAGATATGTTTAAAGAATTATGGTTGTTCTAGATTGTTTACGAGAACAATGATGACATACGACCATTCGGTCGGATCTGCAAAACTCTTCAAGCTGCGGACTGGAGCCGCGAACCAACTGAGAACGTCGGCATCAGTGGATTCCTGTACGAACCCTCCGCCGAACTTCAGATGTTCCTTAAAAGCGTAGTCAAGAAAGAGTGGACCAGGTTCAGAGCTGGGCTCCTTCAAATTGGTAAGGAAGTTTTTTATTTATTGAACGGTCAGCAAAGGAAAAACCTGGGCAGGCTCGCTCGAAACGGATGAGATTATTTCAAGAAATTATTTATGGTTTTTTGTGAAATTCCATATATTTGCACAATTTATTTAC
Organism: Scrobipalpa atriplicella; assembly: GCA_029255725.1. Classification (NCBI taxonomy): domain Eukaryota; kingdom Metazoa; phylum Arthropoda; class Insecta; order Lepidoptera; family Gelechiidae; genus Scrobipalpa; species Scrobipalpa atriplicella. The sequence continues at coordinate 17,171 of JARACY010002668.1, forward strand.
TGCAACAAAGATACGAAATTATATGAAAATCCATAGATAATTTCCTGAAATAATCTCATCCGTTTCAAGCGGCCCTGCCTAGCAATCATCTTTGCTGACTGTACATTTCTAAGTTTCATAAGTTCCAAATTTCTTTAGGCAGCTAAGCTAAGCTAGCTTCTATAAAGACTCAAAATAGCTATAGCAACTTTACTATTCATTACAGGTTGGGATATCAGCAAGCATTTGTTGCTCTCTGAAGAGTGGCGTATCTCTTGTCATGTTATCAATCCCAAGCAAAGATCAGTAAAAGAGGAAGACAATGAAAGCGAAATCATTCCTCCAGACGTCTCGGATACGGATTACACAAACTATCCGAACTTTAAAATTTCTGGAGACAAAATTTGCAATCCTTTTGTAATAGAACCAGAAATTGCTATCTCGCACATAACATCACAAAATGATTTAAATTGGTCCATCTCAAAGGGAGGTTTAAAACCCGCTCTTATTAGTAGTAGCTATGACAAGAGTCGGACGACCTTTAGCAGAGATAATAATATGAAACAAGTTAATACTGAAAAAAGAGTACCCATGCTATTGGAAAAGGATGAAGACTTTATAGAATTGGAAAAAGAAAGTAAAAGAGAATCTGAAAAAAAAGAAGATATGAGCGAGTCAGTACAAGTAAACAAAGAAGAAGAAGCCAAGATTAGTACGACGAATATAAAAGCGTTAGGTCAAGTAAAACAGGAAGATAATACGGAACCATCGAAGAAGAAATAACTCCTTAAGACTGATCCTTAGGACTCGAAAGAATAATTTTATAATTGATAAGCACATAAAGTCAAATTATGCATAAGGGGATGTAACATTTTTTAGTATGGAGCCTGTGTGAATGTCGCGGCCTACGATCAAACCTAAACTATTCGATTATACACACAAATAGAAATCAAAAATATGCTTTGTGATTTTTTGAATTCTCGTCACATTACCGAGATATTTTAAATCAAAGATATTGGAAATTCGAAAAATCAATCTTGCAATGAAAATATCACAGTAGTGTGACGCTAAAGACAAAAATCACATCGGTCTTATTTAAGGCAAGTATAGTACGTCACTTTGACAGATTATAATCAGCTGCTGTGTTCTGGTCTCTATTTTATTCAAATTTTAGAAAGTGGCAGGACCAATCTGAAAAAGTTAAGAGCGTTTATACCGAGCGGTGGCGCCCTCACTCGTAAAAAATCATAACTCACAAAATATAGACTTATACTCACAAAATATAACTTTTTTTTCTAAGTACACTTGCGTTTAGTTTCAACCATTTGCATTTGTGTTGACCTAGCACTGAGGCTGTACGCCATAGATTTTTTATTTATGTATTTCCTTGCATTAATTTGAGAAAAACATTTTTTTCAGGAAATGAAAAAAAAAATTGCTTTTTCATACAAAGTGACCGCCTCGATCCGACAATTTGTATGGAAAAGCAAATTTTTTTTTCATTTCCTGAAAAAAAAAAACTTGGTGATAGTTGTTCAGTTTCATTGACTGAGCAACCCCTATAAGTTTGCGGGACGCTGTCCCTTACACCCCGTATAACGACTTAGTATACCGTGTGTATACTGAACAACTTTCACCGCCAACAATTACTTTCAGGAAATGAAAAAAAATGGCGGCTTTGCCATACAAATTGTCTGATCGAGGTGGTCATTTTGTCTGGAAAAGTCAAATTTGTTTTTTCATTTCTAGACTGAACAACCCCTTTCAGTTTCTAGCATACTACTGTCTTTCACACCCCGTATGCTATATAATACAGACACGTTTATGTTGAGATTGCAATCACAAATGTATCGTTGAAGCCGTGACTCAGTAAGAACAGCAGTTTATCGGGTCGTTGTTCGACTCGAAAATCCACTCGCTAAGAAGAAGTAAGAACAACTTATATATTTTTTTAATAAATTCTTACCTGTCATTTTTTATCATGAGCGAACAAAAAAGGGACGGCATATAGCCTAGACTTCGAGAACGAGACGCAAAGTCTGTTTGTCCTTTTCTGTTCGCTCATGATGACTTTACAGAAAATGACAGTGACAGGGAATCGAGTCCCTCCGTGTCGAGGCAACGATCATAACGTCCCTTTTTGTACGTACGTAGTTCTAGTATTATGGTATGATGTGGGGTACGTACACCATATGCGTGTAGGTAAGTGTAAATAATTTACAAACAATGTACATTCCAACTTTATTATTAATGGAAACATTAGGTACAATAAACAGATCATGAATGATGGACATAAATTAAACTGCTTATTCATTTAAAATATCCTCACGAGTCCGAACTGTGAAGTTGTATTCTTTCTTGTCTAACGCTGGATCTGTGAGTCAGAAAAGAATTACGTGTAGGTATCTCTTTAAAATACAAGTGTCCGAAAAAGTAGTCATGCCAAAGGTCAAATGCTGTACGTGTTATCATAGATACAGTCTAAAACTGCCCTCATTGACCCCGATTCGGCGAAAACACAATCATTCTAAAATAATACCTGTATGATTTAGTTCCCAACGGGACACAGTTTCAAACAGACACAATCACTACTAATGGCACATTGGTACAATCAAATGCAAAAATATGTTCACTGGTTTTACAGATCCGCCAGAGAGAGTAGAAATTATTTTTATGAAATAAATTATTCTTATTTTAATTGTTATTTGTGATTTTGAATTTATCAGAAGTATGTAAGTACAAATAAAAATGTGTTAATTTAATTGCGTGCCATAGCTTACGAGGTGTTTCAGTAACGTAAAAGGAGTCCATGAAAAATAGAAAAAAAAATCCAATAAAATCCATAGTCTCTTAACAAAGTTATATTTTGTGAGTATAAGTCTATATTTTGTGAGTTATGATTTTTTACGAGTGAGGGCGCCACCGCTCGGTATAAACGCTCTTAACTTTTTCAGATTGGTCCTGCCACTTTCTAAAATTTGAATAAAATAGAGACAGCAACACAACAGCTGATTATAATCCTGTCAAAGTGACGTAATTATATTGCTTTAAATAAGACGATGCATCTAGCAGGCGGTTTTATTTTAGGCGTGTATGTAACATCACTTTGACAAGATTATAATCAGCTGCTGTGTTCCTGGTTCTATTTTATTCACAGGATAAAACGTTGTCTTGTGTCGAAAACATACCACATGCAAGTTGGTTTAAAATATGAAATCAAATAAGTTATCCAAAGTTCACATGTAGTATTGGTGCCGAAGGAAGGAACTTCAAAGTTAGAGTGAACAGGCATTATCTGGGTGAGCTCGCTCCATCGTCGGTCGCTCCCGACCTAGACTGGAGTCAAGAACTAACTCATTTACAAAAAAAAAAAAGTTCCACAAAAAGGATATATAAAAAAAAACAAATATTACTACACCATACCGTTTATTTTTGTATTGTCAAATTATTGAATCGCATCGAGGCGTTACAACTTGTCGTGCTGCCATTTGCTGATAGATGAACATGAGGCCGTGAACATCACAGCTCCAATAGAACCAGAAATAAATATTCATTAACTAATTACATCAAAATTACATATAACTAGCCATAATAAGACACCGAGTTGCTATGAGCATATTACATTAATTAATACATTGATCACTGACTCAATATTGCCAAGTCTTCAATGCGTGTCCTCACAGTAACTCTTCCATATATTCAACATTCTGGTATTTTTATAAATTATGTAAATACTTTGGTAACTCGAAATTAAATTACAGTACGTATAGCTACGAGCACTTTCAATAAATTATTACAGAAGATAAAGTGCTGCACAGGAAAGATAACGAAGTATGATAAAGTTTACTAAAAATCTAATCACACTTCTATAATAAGTAGTAAGTACCTACGAGACCACTCACTTACGTTACCATGGAAACTAATGGGCTCAAATCAACTACTATTGCAACTTATTACAGTAAAGGGAAAATACTGAGGGAGCTCGCACATTTTTCATATGACTATGTCATCTCTTAAACTAGTATGCATAGCATACTATTCACTAATTTATTACGAAATCCCTACAAATATTTTTCTTATTATAATAATTTACGTTACAGGGTAGCAAAGTGAGGATAGCAGTTGAGTCACACCACCATATTAGTCAATTTATTTTTGACAATAAAACCTACAAGGTTTAGGTATAATGTAATTTACAAAACTGATCGATAATAATATAAATCACAGTAATAAGTACACAATATCACGATTTATGATCGATTATAAATATTATATAAGTAAACAACAAAATAACACATAAGAAAAACAACTTATTGAAAAATGCATCACGTAAGCTTAAAACTACAGAAGATAATATAATAAATAAGTAAATAACTACAAATGATGAATAAGATTTTGATTTGTTAAAATTGACTACAGGTGTAGCGTGTGAGAGCAACTGTGTGTTGTTGGGGCGTTGGCCGGAGTAGTTCCCATTTGTAAAGAACTGACTTCACTAGGACAAAAATTGAATACTTTTTCTTAATTTGTTCCATAGAATAGATACAAGCGTCACATCCTGATTCACTCAAAAATAAGAATTGGGAATCAATATTTCCAAAACAGTTCCATGTATTACATGGTCATTATTGGTACGGTCATTGTAATTTATAGGTATTTAGAAGTTTTTATTTCAAGCGGTCATACTATCAAGGAGTTTTCACTTCTCATGCTCTGAAAGTTCTAAATTGTGCTGGATGTAGGCTGCAGAAAATCGAATTTAATAATAATAATAGGCTGTAACTCTTGTAGTGTTTCCTCGCAATCGAAGTGAAAATCAGAGATTACAACTCGTGCACGAATCCTTTTATCCTCGACTTAATCATCAGCCCTCGCCCTGCGGGCTCCTCGGGCAGATGAAAATATCGAACAATATTGACTTGCTCTGTGCACTTGTCGTTACATCTACTATTTGTCATCTTCTTAGAACCATTCGAGAAAAAGAAGTATTAATGTTCTACTGAAAACTTGAGACTTTCGTTTTACTTTTTGTCCTGCTGACGTCAGTTGTATAGAACAAACGGGAACTCATTGGCGTGGCCGGGTCGGGGCGGGGCGGGGGCGGGGCTTATTACTTGCCGAGCATCTTGATGAGCATGTCGGTGCTGAGCGACTTGGGCCGCTCGATGGGCAGACCGAGTGCGCGCGACCAGATCAGCTGCGCGAGCACGCCCAGCGCGCGCGACACGCCGAACATCACAGTGTAGTAGTTCATCTCTTTCAGACCGTAATACTGGAAACAGACGTATAAATGTCATGTCAATAACCTCTCCATGTTTGAAATAAATTAAATAATGAATAATTTGAAATAAATAAAAATATAGGTTCCATGAAATACTTGAAAATCTTTCATAATATCATCATCGCAACGTGTATGCGGAGAAGTGGCACAAGAAACGTAAACGCACGCACCACGTCCCACTTTTTGAGTTAGCTATCACATAGACAGTATTAGACAGTGAGACGGACAACGAAATGATCCTACAAGGATTCTTTTTTCTCTTAGAGGTACAGAACTGTAAGAACATTTGCTTTTTGAAATAATTGCAAGGAATAAATTTAATAGCTAACTGGCTTATACCTATATTCTCCAAGCTGAAGAGGTCTATGCTACAAAAGATTTTCAGTGGTTGTAAAAGTGTAGTTACCTGTAGAAGGACTCCGGAGTGTGAGTCCACATTGGGCCAGGGGTTCTTGACCTTGCCGAGCTCGGTGAGGATCGGGGGCACCACCTTGTAGATGGCGGCCACCAGCTTGAACAGCGGGTCGTTGGGCAGGTGCTTCAGCGCGAACTCGCGTTGGCATGTGTACCTACACAAACACGTCACCATTTAGTAAGTACATGTTCTCGAACATGCACGGAAATAAATAGTTGTATACCATACGAAACAACAATACGTAAATTTTGATATTTACGGATATGCAAATAAAAAAGAAAAATGCGCCTAGAAAGAGTAAAATAAAATTCCATTATCATTTTTAACTTTTTTTTTAACCAACACAAAAACGCGCTATTGCAAGTGTTGTAAGAAATTCGTCGTCTTTTTAAATTTCGATCACGAGAACACCATTCGCCAAATCGCGGCAATTTTGACACGCCATTCATTAGATTGTTTTTCATTTTATAGATGCCAATGTGTTATTTCGTATGGACCAACCACATGGCTGTACCGAGCGGTAGAACTGCTGGTGATCCATGCCTATGCTGCAATGTACTATTATTTAGCGACGTCTAGCGAGCGCTTGTACGGTCTGCCGTGCGCTTAAGACCTTAAGGCCATTATCACACTATACGCGCAACGCGGCGTATTGGATATGGTTCCATTGTTTTCACTCCGCGCGTAGGCGCGATGCTAGTGTGCCATACCCCGCGTTTTTTCCATACAAACCGATGTACTTACAAAGAACGATACAGCTCGAGAATCGCTTAAGGTGTCGATCGCACCGGACCCATAGACAACGGAAAGCGGCAGTCAGTGTTGCCACAGCCTCTTTGTCAAAAATAACATAAGTTGGCTCGAAAAGTAACATTTTGACCACAAAAACTTAATTTGTAACTGTACTGGTAAATAAAGATATATTTTTTTGTGTACATTATGTTTATCTCCCTTTTGATCTCCGTTTTATTATTAATAATATGTGTTTCACCATTATCTCGGGACTATAGAGTCTCGACATGAGAGGGTCAAAAATAACGTAAAATGACACTGTTGTAACATTGTGGCAACACTATTTTCGGCGGACAGCGGTCCACCCACACCATTGAATATCGTCGGGAGCGCATCAAAATGACGGTCCGGTGCGGTCGTCTGTTAATACCTTTTGACCTTTATGGGTTGCGGACCAAGTTCCCAATCCCGTTCTATCCCAAAACTAGTCGTAGGGCTAAATTAGAAATTAGTTTTAAGCTTAACATAATATTGTTCTGTCCCAGCTGTGCGACATTACATCATCAGTCGCAGTCATTCTTTTCTATAATCCTAATTTTGGTGACCGGGATTGGGGATTATTCCCAAGATTTGTCGTAGTCTTCATTGGAAATTAAATTTATTAATTAATTGATAACCTACAAGTGCTCAATCCCAACCGGCTTTCAGTGCATTATTATGTTGATGTACAGTTATAATAGTCATTACTGCGTTATTCTTACTTTACACACATACGTAGTACTTAATACATTGCTATTAGTATTAGTTTCATAACCACTAACTATTATATTGCCTTTTGTCATAAGTATATCACTTAGATAATTAAGATTATAATTCTCTATGTAAGCTAGTTAACTTTAATTACTCTGCCCTTGGTCACTCTGGGGTAATCTGTTATTTGCTCCACAAATCTAGTCTTAAGTGTTATGTACCTATAGTTTAAAATGAGCTGTTTAAAATGAGATTACTTTAATATAACAAGAATAATAAATAAAAAGACAGTGAGGTCGAGGCATTTGCCCCATATTTTTTTTATAACAGTATGTGTACCTGGGGTCTGTTTTCCTGAGCACAGCGTGTCCGTATCCGGGCACGACCTGGCCGGACTTGAGCGTCTTCCAGATGAACTCCTTGAGCTGCTCCTCGGTGAAGTTGTCTCCAACTTGCTTGCGGAGTTTCTCTAGCCAAACCAGCACCTGGATCAAACGACATATTTTCACGTAAATACGTGTGTAAGGGACAGTTCCCCGAATACTTATAGGTTTCAAGATTGAGCGATTCGTAGAAGTATACGGTTTTATTCGATTTCAACATTCACATTTCTTATACTAAACAGGGCTCATGTACTCATGCTATTTTATATAATACATTTAAGACCTTTTACTCTGTACATGAAAACAAGCAATAAATTGAAATTGAAATTATGGAAAAACCCTAAACAATAAAATTATAAACTATACTGTTGTAACAGAACTCTACATTGACTGCAAAATTCATCATTTTAATGACTTGACTTGACTTGACTTGTCTGTTGTGCTTTGCTTACATATAACAAAATTTGAATGTTTCAAATCACGCTTCAACCACTGGAGTGCGTTCACGCATGCACCTAGGGGAAACCGTTAGAGCGACTTTTAATCTGACAGCTCGCGTAAACCCCCGTTCATGCACGCACTTGCACCTGTCAGGATGAAATTTCCCCTGACAGGCGCTTCAAAACGGGGCTTTATCAACTGTCAAAGTGAAAAGTTCCCCTAACCTTGCGCTAACCGTGCGCCCGTGAACGTACCCCTGGACGAATAAAGATAAAATTCACACATATGGGTTCAGTCCTGGTTAGGACAGGCTACTTTTTAGCACGTGTAAATAAATACCTCATCCACACGAAAAACTCATTTAGCCGCGGGTGCAACCACGGGGCGGAAAGCTAATGTAAATTAAGTAAGTGACGTGAAGATTAAGTAAGACATTTTTCATAATGGAGGTTCTATGACTATTTTGTGGCCAACTTCAACCTGATGCGCGCGCATCCTAATTTTTTTTTAAACTTGCGGCCAACTTCATGGGTGGTACTTTTGTGTTACAGATGCGCGCAGATCGTAAAATTTCACTCTCAACAATTTTTCATAACGCGCCTAAAAAAGTATAACTTCAATAAACCATATATTGCATTTTCATAGTATTAGCAGTTTCACCCGCGTCTTGCTGTGTTTTCCCGTAGGTATTATATTTTCCCGCTGTAAAAAGTTGCTTGTGTTACTCAGGATGAACATAATAATATTTGAAATTAGTCCAGTAGTTTTTAAGTTTTTTCGTAACAAACATACAAAAATAAGAATATTTCCTCCTTATAACGTAGCTCTGAGGGTTGTGGTATGATATCGATTTTGACTAAATCTTGCTGAATTAGAATAAGCTGACGAAGGTTTTCCTTGAATCGACTGACGGAAGCAGCGGTTAGACATGTGTTGGCAGAGGGAATTCATTTCCTTCCTGAGCCGCAAAGTTGTCGTATTTTCCCTTACTTAGTTCTTATGTATTTCCCAGGTGAATAAAGTTTGTGACATCAAGGAATAATTATGTAAGAAATTAAAACGGCCCACTAAAAGATCGTCAACTATAAGATCTTTTTGCTCTGACTGAGGTTAACTTGATGACTGAGGTTAACTTGATCTAGAAGTACGATATTAGGCGGTTATTGGAGGGATATTCAAATATTTTTAAATTATTCCTTTTATTGAGGGACACCCGAGTTTGCGGCAGCCAAGAAACGCGAAACCACCACCGGCTGCTGGGGCAAGGATGCTAGGAAGTTCATTGCTGAACTAGGCCGCCGACTTAGGGAGAATGGTCAAGACCCCGGGTCGTTTCTGGCTCAAAGGCTGTCGATGATCGCAACTCAACGCGGAAACGCGGCGAGTGTGATGAGCACCTTTGTACCGAGAGCGACACGGGGCGGGTTGTTTGAGTGACCCATCCCTTTGTTTCATCATTATTATTTTTTTTTTTAAGTTATTGTAAATATTTTTTAATTTAGTTTTTAAATTGTTGCTATTTCTTTCAAATTTAAACACCTTTATGCCCAGCACCATATATTGTGGCTGTTACATTGTTTTTCATAAGACTGGCGTAAATAGACATACCTCCTGGTTAGCGAGTCCGTGCAGAGGTCCGGCGAGGCCGTTAAGTCCGGCGGCGAACGACAGGTAGGGGTCGCTGAGCGCGGAGCCCACCAAGTGCGTCGTGTGCGCCGACACGTTGCCGCCCTCGTGGTCACTGCACAAGTGCACAACACCAAAAATAAACATTACTAGTTGCTCAAACTGTACAACTATATATTTTCATCTCAAACAGTATAGTACGCGGCTACATAAGTAACAAGCGCGCTTACAAAATACTTGTATACAACGTGTGAAAGGGCATATTCACCCTGAAAGATGTGAATCTGCTCATGAAACTGACAGCTTTGCCCATGGAACATAGGTCGAAATTGATCGAAACACGGAAAAATGTTGGCTTTCCATACTATATGCGCTATCAGCATTTTGTTTGGGAGGCCAACTATTTTTTTCGTTGTTTGACCTATGTTCCTTGGGAAATGTTGTTCAGTTTCATGGGTAGATTCACATCCTTCAGGGTACATACCGGGTGTAAAAGACAACATACCGAAAACGAAATTGAACAAGAAATCCTTTCAGGAAATGAAAAAGAAAATTATATTTACTTCCAAAAAAAAGAAAGTTTTTTTTTCATTTCCTAAAAGAATTTCCTGCTGATTGTTGTTAAGTTTCATTGACTGAGCGACCCCTTTCAGTTTTCGGTAAGCTGTCCCTTACATCCGGTATACCCTTTCTGATACATGTTGTTTTTATCGTACCTACATTGCTATAGCCGAGTTTGTATTGGTTTCATGTACTTTATTTCTTGGTCTGAGAGATTGACTCAACGTAGGAATGTTGTGTTATGGATACGCAATTATTGTAAACATTATAAAACGACATTCGTTACTATGTAATTCGCATTGCAGATTTTGTTTCAGGCAGGAATCAGGAATGGTAAATAAAAATCAGTAGGTATCACAGTTAAGAAACAATAATGATAAACATTTCGCATCTATACTTTCCGTATCGCTGTTATAATGTTATGTTATGTTTAGACAGGTGTAGGATCAATGTGGTGACTAATCGCGGAAAGTTACATGCTCATTGCGAAATGTCGTTTGAACAGAGCACAATCGTATTCGATGGTATTCGCTTAGTCTTGTTACTCACAACATATTTAGCGGATATCAGTGTCCGATAAAAAGTACCCATTGTTTTGTTGGTCAACCCGGTGGTATAATATTGAACATTGATCGAGGTTGTTGTGAAATACGAATTACAAAGGATACTATTAATGTCACACCTGTCGTCATGTATGGATCAGTGTTGAGCTATGAAAGCGATGGATGAAAGGAAAGTTCATGTTGCGGAAATGCGGATGTTGAGATGGATGTGTGGAGAAACAAGAATGGACAAGATAAGGAACGAGTACATAAGGGGAAGCCTGAAAGTTGCGCCGCTTTGCATGATATGGGCATGTTATGCGGAGGGATGAAAGTTATGTAGGCAAAAGGGTAATGAATTTGAATGTGGATGGATATGTGGGGAGAGGACGACCAAAGAAAAGATTGATTGACTGCGTGAAAGATGATATGTCTAAAACAGGTGTGAGTGTTGAACTGACGGCTGACAGGGATGAATGGAAGAAGAAAACGTACTGCGCCGACCCCAAATAAATGGGATAAAGGCAAGCGAATGATGACTATTAATGTCACACTCTTCACGAAGAAATTCTTTCAGGTAATCAAAATATTTGGTTTCCCCATACAAATTGTCTGATCATGGTAGCTATTTTGTATGGGGAAGCCTATTTTTTATATATTTGCTGGAAGCATTTCTTTATGAAAGTTTTTCGGTTATGATTGTGGGAAACTGCCCTTTACTTACAACATTTCTTTCAAGAACACTGCTCCTTTCTTTACTGTAGGTAGTCATGTATTCATGTATATTTTTTCGTGTTTTGTGTTAGCTGTATATTTAAATAATGGACAAACAAATTCGCAAGGCAAGAAACGATAAGCAGGGTATAGAAAAATTTGCATGTAGGAAAACTAACCTCTATAACCGGGTGTAAGGGACAGCGTCCCGCAAACTGATAGGGGTGCTCAGTCAACGATAGAGAACAACTATCACCAGGAATTTTTTTTAGGAAATGAAAAAAAATATCCTTTTCCATACAAATTGTCTGATCGAGGTGGACATTTTGTATGAAACAGCAAAATTTCATTTCCTGAAAAAAAAAACCTGGTGGTAGTGTTCAGTTTCGTTGACTGACCAACCCCTATAAGTTTGCGGGACGCTGTCCCTTACACCCCGTATGATGCAGATACAATATACTTAGGTATAGCTTCAGGAACAGTCACTCATTATTTTCTATCCTACCTATATCTTATTATATATTACAAAGCGAACTGTATTGTATTATTACCACATAATTGTTTATGTAAATCCGTCTCGAAGTTTCAGCGTAACATTACATACAAACTTTTTCATAAATATTGTTATTAGATAGATCGATTAAGAACTTAAAATTACCTACAAATAATCAATAAAGCGACTACAGATTTAGTCGTGTAAGTTATTCATGGGTTAGTAACTGTTAGTACAGAGCTGAACGTACAGTAACCAGTAACCTTCTATATTAATTTCAACGCTACGTACGTGCCTTATTAGCAGAACTGTGTACAATAGGGAAGAAACCTTTGTCATTATGCGGGTAACAACAAATCTCTGCTACGTAATGATTGAGGAGATATTATTTATGCAACATTCAATACATAGAATGCTCTTTGTTACACATTCAATTATAGGTAAAAATTTGATCAGCTTCAGTATCTGTAGTTTCAATTTTATGAATAAAATGTTATGTTATTATGAATAAGCTGGCTTTCATACAGTATCACAAGATGACGTTATCATGTGAGTAAGATTATAATATGGTCATTATTTGCCAGCAATATTGTGCTTATTGTTTATGAAATGGCAGGGGCAATTCAAGAAAAATAAATAAATGCATTTTCGATAACATAAGACAAATTATAACATACTAAGGCCACACACATCAGATATTTCAAACATTTATTTTTAGCTCAAGTTAGGTTTAATCAAAATCGGTTCAATCGTTATAACAGGATACTCCAACAAACAGACAAACAACATTTTCATAGTAATTAAGTATAGTATTAAAAATGAGAAGAAAAAATATGTTTAATGTTAGTAACAAAACAATTTTTCTTCCATGCTGGACTGGGAGTGATAGAAAAACATAGAATGTGCCAGCTGCATTTCCTCCCGGGCATGCTGTAAAAATCAGCTAAGGGATTCGAGGGTTTCAGTATTGTAAGTTAGGCGATGGGCTGACAACCTGTCACTATAGCAATTATCTGGAATAACCCTCAAAACTTGTCAGACGCGGCGGAACGACCTTTGATTAGGTCGTTTACGCTCTGCCTACCCCATTAGGGAAAAAGGCGTGAATATATGTATGTAACAAAACTAAAGGCCATACAGTAAAAGGAAACCGTCGCCAGAAGCAAGCATTGTATTGATCCATCAAATTATATATTTAAACCATGGAAAGTGGGCTGTTGGAAAATAAGGTAGGTACTTACAAACAAACCAATTGCAGCGAGTGTAAAATTGCTTTCTTCAGAACGATAAGGAACGCGGCGCGGTTTACATGCTTTATCAATACACGTTTATTGTAGCTTATTTATTTTTTTATTAGGAATGGGAATAGTCTATTTAAACAAGGAAAATATCCACAACACAACTTCCCGACATGAGATTGGACGAATCCGTTAATTCTTAGTCATTAACAATTTAACAATATAAGGAAACTGAAAACTATCAAGTGATATATACAAGTACCATCAAAAACGATGCCTAGTGCGGCCACAGTTATACCGAAAATTGGATACTCTTACTTTTTAAATCATCATTTTCAGACTTTTAAAATATGAATCTAATATATTTGAATTCCCATAAATTCAATGGCAGGCTTTTCGAAAAGACAGATAAAAAACGTGGTACCATCACGAACATAAAAATTTTGAATACCTCTGAATAATTGGGTACTTTCCAACTAGTCAAATCAGCAACTTTTTATGAAATGTCAAAAACGCTTTTTTGTATGAAAATAGTAAATTATGACGTCACATTTTAGTAAATATTGACTAATCAAATCAATAACTTATATACTTTTAATTCGATTATTAAAATCTAAATGTGCATTTTTTTTTTAATGATGAATGAAATCCACAATATTTTTAGCCATTAGTTTTAAGTATAAACACGTTTTGAATTTTTTAAGCTACCCAGTCAAGTACCCAATTAGGCAGATGTTTGCCATCAACGCTAGGGAGGAAGCCAATTTTATTACCTTGCGACGCATAATCTCTGTGAACTCAGGGCGCCAAAATCAAGGTCGTATGCGGACGAGTCAAAGTCACCTCTAAATCCAGAGGTTAAAATGTTTAGGCAGTTGTCAACTACATTGATGATGTGTCACCTGTGGATTGTGAGGTAGAGCCGCATGAGCTCGGTGAACTTGGGGTCGTCGAAGCCGAGCATGGTGCAGTAGTTTGCGGACCAGTCGCGGTTGTCGTCGATGGCGCCGATTCCTTTGCCGTCGCGGTACGTGTTGCGGTAGATGGTGGCCGCGATCACGGGCAGCTTCGCGATCAGGTTCATCGAGTCTTCGTACACGTACTGTACAATAATGTAGGTTTAGTATTCTGTTTTCATGCAATTATTTATTTATATATTGCTTTACATTAGGAGGCTAAGTAAGGCCCATATAAATCTCAGAAACAATACTGTTATGGTTGAGACCAATGAGAATATAGAGTCATATTTGCTATTGTGAAGAAAGTATGCATGGTTACTTCGTAGGATAGGTTCATTCACTTTTTTGCCAACTCGAAACTTGTTTTCCTTCATACATATTACGATAGGGAAGCGGGAACAGTGCAAGTTTGTTTCGCGAATAAATAGTATCTCATTAGCATATCAATTGCTAGGATGCGTATGCGATAAACTCTTGCATTATATTGATACTTGCTAATCATTCGCGTCTTTGTAATAACTTCAGATAAACTTGATAAGACCACTATTAGGTTCAAACTAGCACTGAAAGAATATGTTTAAGATATTTTCTAATATAGCTATGATTTTCATAAATTTTTAGCTATTAAATAAAATCTTATCTAATCAAAATCCAATAATATTAATTATTATGCCTTTTTGTCTCGTCCCAATGAAAAATTAGGGTCACAAGGTTAATGTTATTTTGGATCTATTTATTTTCAAGGCGGGAGCGAATAAGCTTTATCAAGCTAACATAAGCTATCATAGTCTGCACCACTGTATCGTCGTGAGATAGCAGGCAAATGTTTGACCTCCCAGTACTTGGATAAAAAATGAATGACATACCTCCCAGTACTTGGATTTGTGTACACCCTCGGAGTAAGCTTTGGCGAAGATGGACTCGCTGTTGAGGGCGGTGACGGCGGCAGAGAACTGCGACATTGGGTGCAACTTGCTGGGCATGTTGTTCAACATCGACACTACGTGAGCGGGGAGCTCAGCCCTGGGTGACAAACCATTACAATTAGTTATACATAATCATTTCTAAGATAAATATTATTGAGACTGATAATAATCCTTACAATAAATATTCTTGTGTCTATTCATTGTGATGATAATGCACAAATTTCTGGACAAAGGGCTCGCCATCGTTCTACCACTTCTTGCAATCCTGTGCTACCTTCAGATATACATACCTCTATTATTTTTCTATTGATTCTACGTTAATTCTATTCAGTTGGTGCACATAGCGGACAAAGAAGAGACCAAGTTGATACATACATACGCATATGGGTTACGCAGAGGCTCTACGTCGTAGAGTCTACGACCTAAAGTTTAGGTCCTAAACAAAGGTCGTTCCGCCACGTCTGACAAGTTTTGGGGCTTATTTATTTCAGATCGAATTGTATCTTTCTGTATTTATTTATTTAACAATTTATTGTAGTGACAGGTTGTCAGCCCATCGCCTAAATTACAATACTCTGGCACCCTCGATCCCTCAGCTGGTTTTAGCAGCATACCTGGGAGGAGAAACAGCTAGCACATTCTTTCTTCGTCTGTATTTCCCAGTCCAGCATGGAAGCAAGTTACTATGTTCCTCAAAATCATGATAGGTACTGACCTCTGAGCCCATTCCTTGGAGATGGCCTTAACTTGAGCTTCGGTGGGGACGTCTCCGGTGACCAGCAGCCAGAACAGACCCTCGGGCAACGGCTCCTCGCCTCCCTTAGCCTTGGGAAGGGCTTGCTGGCACTCCGGGATGGACATGCCGCGGAACCTGATGCCCTCGTCGGGGTCCAGCACTGAGGTCTCCCAGACCAGGCCTTTAATGCCTCGCATGCCACCGTACATCTATGGAAACCATATTGTTGTTGAAAACAGGACCGCATCGGAAAATATAAAGGGTGTATGAGACAGCTTTTCCGAAAACTGGTGTAGCATAATCAACGAAACTGAACAATTAACACGAAGAAATTCTTTCAGGAAATGAAAAAAAAAAGAATTTGACTTTATTATCATCGGTTAAGAGTGTAAACCTGCTACAACTCATAGTGTACCAAAATGAATGGATTTAGCAGGTATACTAAGCCGAAGTAATATAAAATGACCACCTCGATCATACCCTTTTATATACAACGTGTAACAGAAAGGGTATATGCATCGAGAAATGTGTGAATCTACCCATGAAACTGAACAACTTTCCCTAAGGAACATAGGTCGAAATACGAAAAAAAAAATTTGACTGCCCATACTAAATACGCTATCAGCTGATGCATTTTGTATGAAAGGTCACAATTTTTTTTTCGTTTTTCAACCTATGTTTCTTAGGGAAAGTTGTTCAGTTTCATGGGTAGATTCACACATTTCTCGATGCATATACCCTTTCTGATACACGTTGTATAGGAAAGACATGTTTATTTGTTTTTTTTTAAACAATTTTTGAAGGAATTTCATCGTGAACATTCTTGAGTATTGTTGACTAAGCAACCCCTGTCAGTTTTTGGGATACTATTCCTAACACCCTGTATAAACAGCATCTCAATGACCTCAGTGGCCACATGTAGCGCATGCAAATGATATTTTAATGAAGGTTCATTGGAATAAGATATATTCGTGACATTGTTTCTTTTGAAGATTCCTGGCAAGAGATCACCAGGCCGACCCAGAAGAAAATGGATAGACGACATCAAAGATTGGACCAAACTTTGTTATTATGACCAGCTAAAAAGAGCGGCTCAAGACCGCGTTGGTTTCTACATGCTGACTTCCAAACCTCAATTTGAAGATGGCACCCCATGATAATGATGATGTGACATTGTTTGGCTTTCAAGGCCAATATTATGTCAATACCTAACATCTTCACAAGTTACTAGGCGTTGCGAAGTAGGCCTTATGGACTTGATCTGGTCAGGGTATGTAATATCTAAAGTATGTATACTTTAAAATTTGCATCTTTTTATTTATTATTATTCAAGTTATGGTAGACCTTTTCGTCTGCTTGTTTATCGTGGTTCGTGACTATACCGAAATGAGGTGTCGAACGTGCCAAAGCCAACTTTTGTGAGTGAGATCCGACATCTAATCGGCAAAGTAAAAATCGCAAGTGATCAAGTACACAGACTTGCCATGCCAACGTGACCTTGGTGGCGCCATGTTTCTTGCGGAACTCCTTGATCTTCTCCTGTTCCTTGGGGATCTTCTCCTGCAGGATGCTCTTCCTCTTCAGGTACAGGTGGTACTCACCATGTCAACGGTGACCTCGCCGACCTTGGTGGCGCCATGTTTCTTGCGGAACTCCTTGATCTTCTCCTGTTCCTTGGGGATCTTCTCCTGCAGGATGCTCTTCAGGTTGGTGTTCTCGGCGCTGAGCCCGCGCAGCAGCACTGTCGCCGTCGGGCATATTTTCTGCACATACAAAGTTATATCCTATTAATAACCTATTATGGAACGACGTATCTCGTACTTTAGGGCATGAACGCTACCGTGAACGTGAACCTATACCTTTCGCCATAGGCGAATATGAAAAATAATTTGACCTTCCCATACAAAATGACTCGAGCCGCTTACACCATTTGTATGGGAGGAATTTTTTCATATTTTGAACTATGTTCCTTGGGGTGTTCAGTTACCTATAGTAAAGTACCTAATGTTACGTTCATTTCACACTATGTTAACACCCGACAGTATGGTAAGCAAATTCCAAATTGAAAATATTAAGTATGGTATAATATTAAACTTGTTTACACTAAAATAATATACGAAGTACATTAAAACTATAGTGGTTTGGTTGGCTACGTCAATACACATTGAACTCTGGATACGCGTAAATAGTACCTACTTTATAAATAAAACCCGCCGTTCAAGGTGAACGACTACGTTAAATTTGGAATCCATTGAACGGCCAGATAGCGCTCGCTACTAAACACGCTTCTACACAAACTAAAACTATGATTTGTACGTCGAAATCAAAATAAAAAAGTTAGGTTCACCGTACCACTGATTAGAGAAAGTCGCTGGAGCGCTAGCTCCATTTACTCTTCTGTGCACCGTACGTCTGCGAATGACGTCAAAAATATATGGTACCATTTTTATAGGTGGTAAAAAATTTGATTTCTGGTATCAAATAGGACTTCTTATCAAAATTTACATTATGATTTTATAGGAATAGTAAGATCATAACTCAAGTCTCTTATTTTGCTTGAACGAGTACAGCTTTTCAATATCAAAGGTTATTATAGGTCAGAGCAGAGTATAACAACAATAACACGATTCACCTAATGACTACGGAAGATCCAACTATGTTTGATCTGATCGCGTCATAACATCGTTTTACTTGACTGTATAGTATTGTATTACGCATTTTATACAAGAGTTCATGTGTTCTAAATGATATAGTACTGCGTGAAGGTATATACGCAGTTCAGCATGTGGTTTCTCTTTTTAACGTGTCTTTTTGCCAAGTAGGTACTTGCGTATTCTGTGTTAGTAAATTGATAAGAATGTAATGTATAAGTTAAGGCAATACATCCATGTACATGTTGATCCAGTCATATTATGTGAAACCTTGAAATACGATTCTACAATTGGATATTTACTTATACTGAATTTAAATTTTAAATAATATTATAATAAAAATAGATCCAATCCAAAACAGATTTTCTGATATAAAAATCCACACTAGAATAGAGTCAACAATAGACCCACCTGAAACAATATTGTTAAAAAAAATCGCTGACAGGGTTTCCTTCCCAGAGAAGAACATAGATTGAATTATGAAAAAAAAAAAAAATGGCCCTCCCATACAAATGGAGGCAGCGCAGCGGCTCGAATCATTTTTTTATTTACATTTCGACTTATGTTCCTAGGTGAAAGTTGTTTAGTCTCATGGGTAGGATCACACTCTAAAGTTTGGTCAGCAATTTTTTTTACTCCCAGTTTATTTTATTCTATTCTATAATTAAATGAAGAATAAATACGAAGACCAGGTACTACTTGATTACTTCAAACCATTATTATATAATGCTTTGCTTTATTGGATAGGTACCTAGGTAGTTTTTAACAGAATAGCAAAATAAGGACAGCGTAAGGTCACGAGGCACAAATTGTTTTATAAGAGCAAAAAGAGTTAAAACAACTTTTCCTCCTCATTTATAAGGATATACAATACAAAACTCTGCGAAACGACAATTACCGGTAAAGAACCTAGCAATTCAATGTCAGTGGAAAATAACACAAACCTTTTAATTTCAAAAATCGTAGTTATATTAACTACTATTTAACATCAATCTGATAAAATGTGTAAAATATGAAAGCACTTCATTATGTACAACTTCTACAAAATCTTTCTGAAATCGTTCAGTTCACTGTCGCCTATCTGAATCATTCCAATGCTAATGAAATAAGGTCGTCGCTATCGTGATACCGGACACATAATTGGATTATAATATATTATGTTAACAGTGTAAAACCGCGTCGCAATACGTAAAACAACATTAGAGATACCTGAAGAAGTACATCGATCACAGCAAAAGTTATGTTGTTTATTATCAAATGGAAGTATAAATAGTAAAACAATCCCTATTGATGGATAATTAAATCTACTAAATATATAAATATCTACTGCATTTAGTGACTATAGTTGCCTTATGTAGCGTGCAGTTTGCTTCAAGAATTTCTATACTTTGCGCTCGCATGCATTGTAAACTTGTAATGGTCTGTATTGAATGAAAGTTATTGCTTATTGTGTATATAATACTGTATAGTAAGTGGCATTATATGAATATTATATCGTTATGTAATAACACGTACGTACGGAAGATAGCTCGTAAAACAATCCAACTCGTTCTAGAAACGAGCTGATAAGATACGTACGTGATACGTGGCGATACCGTGATAAGTGATAAGCACATTCATCAGGTGACGATAATGTCAAACGCTAGTATAGGCACTATAGGTATAATAAGTATGCTATAGATAGATAGGCACTATAGGCGACTATTCGGTGAATTTCGGTGGAACTAATCACGTGCATGACTATAAATGACTTACTTAGCAATAACTATTCTAGTAACTAAGATTTAAGATTTTAAATAATCTGCTCGCTATGCAACAAATTTTTTTACTTTTATGCACACTCCAAAGGTATTAAGGGCAATTCGGTAAGAACAGGACGTAACTAAATATCGACTAAAATTATTGCTGTCCCTTTCTGTTTTCTCATGATAGAAAATGACAGGTATGGACTTAAATTAGTCAAGTCGTGTCATTTGCAATGGCGAATCGCCCTCGTTTTCTACCTAATAAGCTTAACTTCTATAACCAAGAGTGACCCTGGACGATGACGCGCCGGCGCCGGCGCACATGATCTTGAAATGTTACCGCGGTGGGCACGTTTGGACCTGGTACGAGTCGGGACGGGATGATTGATTTAGTTTAAGTAGCTTGTAAGTTTTCATTAATTTATGTTACTAACCATGTATTTTATTTCAATAAAGGATTTTTTAGGTACTCATCAACTTCCGTAAGTTGTAGTATATTTCGTATATATCACTTTGAGTTCGTACTTAGTGCAAGCTGGAGTAGGTGGTTACATAGTGGCATGCAGTTGGGCGCGTGCCCGACGGCCGGCGGGGCGAGGGGGCGCGGGGTTGACCCGCTGCGGCTGGTTATCTTTAGAGCAGGGCGCCGAGAGGACACGCATCTGAATGTCACCGGGAGACGGCCGCTTGCCCGCTGATAACGACCATGCATGTGCGTGCCACCGACTGACCACTATCCACTAAAGCCGAATTTACATTACGAAACTAGTGGCTCGAAATTAGTTTTATGACTTTATTTCATCAACAATTTCACGTGTAAATTTACAGTTTCATAATGCATGCATTGGTTTCGCGACACTGGATTAATTTCGTGCCATGCGCATTTTTTTTGTAAAACTAATGTCATTTCATGACACTATTTTTTGTGAAAGTTGTTTTACACGTGCTGCAACTATTTTCATGAAACTTATTCCAACATGCATAACACTGGTTTCGTAATGTAAATTCGGATTAACGAACCATAATCTAACTTGCACGTTCAACTAGCCCCGCCCATCACAACCTGATGAGATGACTTCCTACGTCACTTACATGTGGAAAAACAGTTCCGTTTCATGCTTGAGGTTAAACATGGTAAACGTAAGCCTATAATTTTTCGAGTCCACACGTAAGTTGCCGTAATTATGTTGCGTTTGCGTGACAGTATGCAGGGCTGGCACTGGCAGGCTGGCACCGAGTGCGAAATGTATTCGAGTCACAAGACGGATCTAATTGTCTCTGATGCGGTGCGAATCTCCGCGTGACGGTGACGGTCGGCGGGCGGCAGTGGCACTGACACCGCAGGCTGCGAGTGCGGGTGCGGGTGACAGCCGGCTAACACGGCACCATGCGCCCGCGCCACAGTGCGTGACAATGACACACATACGTGACCAAGGCCATTGCTACTCTAACATGCTTTGTGAAATTTCCTACTTAACCGCTCATCTTTAAGCACAGTACCTATTGTGTACTACATTTTCAGTTTAAATATAGCTGACATAAAAATATAATAAAATTATTAATTAAATTATTTGTAAGTAGTTCAAGTTAGGTTAGGTAGAGAAATTTCAAAAACCTAAGCCAAATTCGGAATACAGCATGATTATAATTAAATTAGTTAACTGCAAATTGGCCAGTTAGGTACTCTTCAATGTCTAAGGAATAGGATAGTAGTAGTGCACTAAATAGTTACAAATAAAATAAGTACCTACTACTATGCTAATACCAAATTTGAACTTATGTTGAATAGCATTTTGTATTCCCAATAACGAGTTAACAACAAAATTTATTTTAACTGTCCCAAAAATTATAATACAAACAGAATACCTATGTACAAATAAATGGTAATGTTGATTAAGTAAGTGTGAGACATATTCCTAGCATAAAAGTTTTGGTTCAATAAAATAATGAAGGAGAATTTCTTTTTCTTCACTGCAACCCCTGTAACCTCTACAATTTGTAATAAATAAAAAAAATCTATATCAAATTGGTACGTACATCCACTTGGATATCTTTATAGGTTCTTAGAAGGCAAAAGTATAGTATGAACAAACTGCATATGGCTGGGACCTTTCGTAGAGAAATCATAAGTACCAAGTACCTACCAACTAGGTAGTTGCTAAGCTAACATTGAGCATGATTTTACAAAATCCGGGGGCAAGGTGGCACTTGACTTGGTAGCGGCCGGCCCGAGGCTGAGACGTGTCGCCGCTGCCGCGCGCCTGTGCGTGCCCCCGTACCGTACCCGCTCCACCGACCACGCTCCATAACCACTACACCAAGCCAGATCCTGCCTTACATGCCACTAATTTGACTCTAAGAGTTCCTATCACAATATAATAATGAACGCATTCGATCACATAATGCTTTTTATTTATATTACATAACTTCGAACTCAAAATGTTATGTGTAGGTTAGAAAAGTAAAATGCATAATCGCGAGTGCCTATTGCTAGTTAATTTCTTAGAATAATTTTATTACTACTTATCAGTGAAATTGCTTACCTGCACCTCAGCTAATTTTGTGGTAGTAATCCTGAAAAGAGCCATTTTTGAACCCACCGAACGCTTACTTACTACCACACACACACAACTACTCTCTCTCCGCTGCCGCGATCGATCGCGTTTGTCGTTCGTCGCTACGTTCGTTGCAGACGTAAGAAAACTTCAATTTTGAATGTTGTTCATCCTGAATGATTAGTGAAGTAGGTAGTGTAATATCCGATCAGTGGATCATATCCGTATACGATACTTTCTATTGTATAGAGTTTGGCCAGCGAAAGTTGTCCACGAATGAACAGCGGCAATTTCAAAAAATCAGCTGACAATATGGACTATTTACCTATATAAGTCCACGATTTTGAAAACAATATATAAGTCACAATATAAGTTGATTTAGAAAGTTTTGTATGATTTTTGTTAAATATTTTGCTTTTTAGGGT
>JARACY010002669.1:0-40310 GCA_029255725.1 Scrobipalpa atriplicella
ATAATGCGCTGAGAACTGCCACCGACAACGCCACTCTACAACGGCCAAGTCACATAAAATGATACCTAATAAGAAAATTTACTAGAAGAATTTAGAATTGGGTACTTGACTGGGTAGCTTAAAAAATTCAAAACGTTTATACTTAAAACTGATGGCTAAAAATATTGTGGATTTCATTCATCATTTTTTTAAAAATGCACTATTCGATTTTAACAATCGAATTAAAGTATATAAGTTATTGATTTGATTAGTCAATATTTACTAAAATGTGACGTCATAATTTACTATTTTCATACAAAAAAGCGTTTTTGACATTTCATAAAAAGGTGCTGATTTGACTAGTTGGAAAGTAGCCAATTGCCTGAATAAACCCTAGACTTAGCCCGCTTTTAAGATATCACAACATTTTTGTTCAAAGCACACTCACCACCATGAACGTGGCTTCCATTTTCATATAATGTTTTTTAATATCATTTACAAGATTCCTGAATTTAGTGCTCTATGGTTTAGGGGGCAGTACAGTCTGGCTTACCTGCTCCTGTTCTAGTCTGCAGATGAGTGGTGGCGTGTCAGCGTGCAAGTTGAAGCCCAGTGACACTATAGGGCCAGGAACCTGTTGCTGTATAGGGCCTCTGTACTTGTGTGAGCTAGCTTCAGTAGGCTGTCCAAACAATGTGTATCAGATACAAAGCAAAGATCATTTAAAATACAGTAAATTACACGTTTTCATAGATAGTAATACTGCCAAATTACATACATATATAAAAACAAAAATCACGCCTTTATCCCTAATGGGGTAGGCAGAGCTTCAACGACCTAAACGTCGTAAAGGTCGTTGCGCCACGTCTGAAGTTTTGAGGGTTATTTCAGATAGATCTGTATATTGCTATAGTGACAGGTTGTCAGTCCATTGCCTCAATTTTTGCATAAAGCTGGTTCTTACAGCATGCTCGGGAGAAGATGTAGCTGTCATATTCGATGTTCTTTAATCGCTGCCAATCCAGCATGGAAGAAACCTCTCAAGAATTTTAATATTTCTCCTAGATAATTATGTGAAACGCTCTATAAACGACCATTTTTGTGTGTGAAGGATATGGTTAAAACTTACAACACTTTGCGTAGCAGTTTCTCTTTTGTGGCTAGTTGGGCCACGCAAAAACTCCAGAAAAGTTGTGGGTTTAAAATCTGATCCTGATGTGAAATATCTTAGTTTCTGAAAATATAATCATAAAATCAAAATAAAGATTAAAATGTGCATTGTTATAATGACCACCGTTGTATTTTTGCCAATAAATATTGTCTTATTTATTTTATTACATTTAAAGTGATACTTACAGCTTCTTCTTTACTCTTCACGTCTTTCTTTTTTTCAGATTCAGATTGTTTCACGATGACTTTGTGCTGCAGCGTTTTAGTGACGACTGAGAGTACGACATTAGTGGATACTAGTTCGATGATGGTGTGGCTGGCACTTGGCGGTGGCCTTTAACTGCGAGCGCAGGCCCCGGGACAACTCCGCCTGGGCGGCCACGTGCGCCAAGCTCGGGTTGACTGCCTCCAGAGTGTAACACGACATGTCGCCTAACAGTATCTTCCACGGGAAGGATTCTGTGGCAGGTCCTGAATTTATTTTGTATCGTTTAAATGAGAGCGAAAAACCGGATTTACAAACTGTATTTTTGTACGTACAGACTAGCCAACTTCCTATCTTATAATTACTTATTGTAAATTCTATTTCATCTAAATAGTATAAATTTTTCCATGGGGTATGATGGGATCTACCTCCTGGTCCACCCTGGGCAGGGATGGGTAACACAGGATTGCCTATGAATAAGCCCGGCTGAACGATTCCAACAAAGCGGTGGTAGGCTCCGCAAGAGGTCCCCTGACTACCGGAATCCGGCGCCAAATAGCTTGCTGTGTTCCATCGGTACGTGAGATTGTCATAACAGGCATCTTCGGGGCGAGCTCACTCCATCGTCGACTCTGTCACTGTCATCCCTGACCTTGTGTCTAGAGTCAAGGCCAAACCCAGTTTTTTAAATAGTGTAGAGTATTGAACAGCGGCTATCTATGATATAATGTATTTGAACTTAATAATAGTGATAAATGATATTTCACTGACGGACCCAGAGTTCGATATTTTTATATGCTCTCAAAATCAGTTTCTAGCGTCCAGCAGCCGCTTTCTAGAATCGTTAACCAAGGCGAGCAGCGTTGTGGGAGTTAACAATTAATAGTTGAAATTATATGCCTCTCCCAGAACTCTTTAGATAAGCAGTAAATATGTATTATTTAATTTTAAATTTTAATTCCTAATATTAATATTATTTATCCGAATTCTTAACATTGTTACTTATTTATCTTTTTTATATGTAAACTCAATATTGTAATTCATGTCATCAATATGTAATTTTGCAAAAAATTTAATATTGACTCAACATTGTGTGCGCCTGGTTGTTAATCTGTAAGCCATATGTGTCGAATTTAATAAATGAATAAATGAAAATGTACATACCGCCGTCCTCGTTCATGTATGTAGGTCCATTTTGGTCTATAACGTACCAAAGATGTTTTGTCACTGTATTCGTCAACATGGACCAACGTCCAACACTGAAAAACAAAAGAAATCACGTATTTTTTCACAATGTCAAGTTGCAAGAGACTGTTTTGAAATAGTACGAGTACGTATGGAGACCTATATGAGGCCCAGTTTGGGCCCGGTCTACAAAACGTTATTCTTTCTTTGACTAATGGTAGTGCCTTAGAGCGTTTCCTTACTGCCTCCGTGGTCTAGTGGTCTGTGCCACTGTCACGGTCTCCTAATCCAGGTCAGTTTTGTTAGGACAATGCAGGCTGAATCACCTGAAATGGTGGCCACGGAAGATCAGCGTCTTGGATCTAAAACCCCAAGACAAAATGCTGACTGGCAACCATTTTGTTATTTTATAGTTATTCAGATTATAAGTATAAACATTGTATTAGTACAAAATAAATTCATTTCTATTTCTATTTCTTCTATTCTGTTTCATCCTACTGTACTCTCTCACTCTAACTATAACCCGATTTTTTTAGTAAGGGTTAAAATATAAGCAGATATGTTAAGTAGCCAGTACTTATTGTATTTGTTCGGCTGTTGCCTCCCTCCCCCCCGATTTTAGTTGAACGAGTTTGCTTACATTTTCTTATGCGTTTCGCGTCCAGAGGTTATTTCGTCCAAGCATAATAATATAATCTACAAATTGTAACTAAATCTATTTATTTTGACATAATGATGATAATGTTATGCTATGAATGTTGTACCTGTCTACTTATAATTTTATTTGATTTATATTTTTTAGACTGCTTTACTTAGTAAAGTTTTGTTCAAGTATAAGTTAATTACTTGTACCGCTTTGGTCCTGAACTGTAATGTTACATAACGTGTATAACACATGTATAATTTAGAGAAACACTGATAATTTTAGAGGTTTCTAATGATATGTCGTAAATAAATTCATTTTTTTGCGCTTACACTTCAAACGCTGGCTAAACCCTACGAGATAGATCAAAATAATGTAACTATAGTATTGCACACCTTAATAAGGTCAACAAAATACCTATAGTCCGCGATGGTATATGTCTATTTATCTCTTAGGGATAACTCACAATAACCATTTTTATTCTTTTAATTTTACGAAAAATAATGGCTTATTTACGAAGCGATTTTAACTATTTACAACATTAATCCTTATCCAAATAAACATGTTTTAAAGCTGAGACATTAAATGTAGATTATAATTGTCTTTTACACTATATAATTTCGATCAATACTTTAGATTTAGAAGATATCAAACGTATAAACTTACGCGAAATAAAAAAAAATACGCGCGGCTAACTGATCGGCGCGTGAGAGGTTGAATGAAATATTATAGCTTTTTGACACACTTCATGTCTTCAGCAACTATGTTTACCCGTGCGAAGCCTGGGCGGGCCGCTAGTAAATAATATTTATAACACATTTGCTCGTAAAGGGTCTCTTATTACACCAATTTCAATATTGTATTGTATCTTACATCATATCTTACATCTCCCGGCTAAAATAAAGTGATGATTGTGTCACTTCCACACGTTCGAAATGTATAAAACTCTAGCATATTTTCAGACAAAACCCTCCGACCCTGGGTGGATGGGTCAGAATTTGCTGCAACTACATGAGCGTTTGAAGCACGTGCTGATAACCGTGGACCTCGGCTTGACTCTGATCTACGTGACGACGAAGACGGCGACCGCAGTCGGCTGCGACACCGTGCGTGTGGCCATGGAGCACCATGCGGCCGAGGGACACTGCGTCGTGGTTTACAGGTGGGCTCCAAGGTTTGCTGCAACTACAACCGCTGATAACAGTGAATATCGGCTTGACTCTGATCTACGTCACAACGAAGACCGCGACCAAGGAACGCACTTCTTCTTTTCGTGTGGACTTTGAGTCGATCGACATAATGAACCCTGTTATTAGAGTTTTTTTTGTATGTCATACAGTGGCAACTAAGCATACGAGCTACCTGATGGTAAGCAGCACCGTAGCCGATTACACCTACTACTATCCCACTAGATCCTTGTGACTTCACTGTCTCTCTTGCTCTTCAGACCGAAACACAGAATGCGAACATTTCTGCTTGGCGGCAGAAATAAGCAAGAGGGTGGTACTCCCCCAGACGGGGGACCGCCTTATAGCACAGCTAATGGTCATCTAACATAGTTCGTCGATATATGTTGTCTTCCATACAATCAGAATAGAAGAAATAGAAATAGAAATGAATTTATTTTGTACTAATACAATGTTTATACTTATAATCTGAATAACTATAAAATAACAAAATGGTTGCCAGTCAGCATTTTGTCTTGGGGTTTTAGATCCAAGACGCTGATCTTCCGTGGCCACCATTTCAGGTGATTCAGCCTGCATTGTCCTAACAAAACTGACCTGGATTAGGAGACCGTGACAGTGGCACAGACCACTAGACCACGGAGGCAGTAAGGAAACGCTCTAAGGCACTACCATTAGTCAAAGAAAGAATAACGTTTTGTAGACCGGGCCCAAACTGGGCCTCATATAGGTCTCCATACGTACTCGTACTATTTCAAAACAGTCTCTTGCAACTTGACATTGTGAAAAAATACGTGATTTCTTTTGTTTTTCAGTGTTGGACGTTGGTCCATGTTGACGAATACAGTGACAAAACATCTTTGGTACGTTATAGACCAAAATGGACCTACATACATGAACGAGGACGGCGGTATGTACATTTTCATTTATTCATTTATTAAATTCGACACATATGGCTTACAGATTAACAACCAGGCGCACACAATGTTGAGTCAATATTAAATTTTTTGCAAAATTACATATTGATGACATGAATTACAATATTGAGTTTACATATAAAAAAGATAAATAAGTAACAATGTTAAGAATTCGGATAAATAATATTAATATTAGGAATTAAAATTTAAAATTAAATAATACATATTTACTGCTTATCTAAAGAGTTCTGGGAGAGGCATATAATTTCAACTATTAATTGTTAACTCCCACAACGCTGCTCGCCTTGGTTAACGATTCTAGAAAGCGGCTGCTGGACGCTAGAAACTGATTTTGAGAGCATATAAAAATATCGAACTCTGGGTCCGTCAGTGAAATATCATTTATCACTATTATTAAGTTCAAATACATTATATCATAGATAGCCGCTGTTCAATACTCTACACTATTTAAAAAACTGGGTTTGGCCTTGACTCTAGACACAAGGTCAGGGATGACAGTGACAGAGTCGACGATGGAGTGAGCTCGCCCCGAAGATGCCTGTTATGACAATCTCACGTACCGATGGAACACAGCAAGCTATTTGGCGCCGGATTCCGGTAGTCAGGGGACCTCTTGCGGAGCCTACCACCGCTTTGTTGGAATCGTTCAGCCGGGCTTATTCATAGGCAATCCTGTGTTACCCATCCCTGCCCAGGGTGGACCAGGAGGTAGATCCCATCATACCCCATGGAAAAATTTATACTATTTAGATGAAATAGAATTTACAATAAGTAATTATAAGATAGGAAGTTGGCTAGTCTGTACGTACAAAAATACAGTTTGTAAATCCGGTTTTTCGCTCTCATTTAAACGATACAAAATAAATTCAGGACCTGCCACAGAATCCTTCCCGTGGAAGATACTGTTAGGCGACATGTCGTGTTACACTCTGGAGGCAGTCAACCCGAGCTTGGCGCACGTGGCCGCCCAGGCGGAGTTGTCCCGGGGCCTGCGCTCGCAGTTAAAGGCCACCGCCAAGTGCCAGCCACACACCATCATCGAACTAGTATCCACTAATGTCGTACTCTCAGTCGTCACTAAAACGCTGCAGCACAAAGTCATCGTGAAACAATCTGAATCTGAAAAAAAGAAAGACGTGAAGAGTAAAGAAGAAGCTGTAAGTATCACTTTAAATGTAATAAAATAAATAAGACAATATTTATTGGCAAAAATACAACGGTGGTCATTATAACAATGCACATTTTAATCTTTATTTTGATTTTATGATTATATTTTCAGAAACTAAGATATTTCACATCAGGATCAGATTTTAAACCCACAACTTTTCTGGAGTTTTTGCGTGGCCCAACTAGCCACAAAAGAGAAACTGCTACGCAAAGTGTTGTAAGTTTTAACCATATCCTTCACACACAAAAATGGTCGTTTATAGAGCGTTTCACATAATTATCTAGGAGAAATATTAAAATTCTTGAGAGGTTTCTTCCATGCTGGATTGGCAGCGATTAAAGAACATCGAATATGACAGCTACATCTTCTCCCGAGCATGCTGTAAGAACCAGCTTTATGCAAAAATTGAGGCAATGGACTGACAACCTGTCACTATAGCAATATACAGATCTATCTGAAATAACCCTCAAAACTTCAGACGTGGCGCAACGACCTTTACGACGTTTAGGTCGTTGAAGCTCTGCCTACCCCATTAGGGATAAAGGCGTGATTTTTGTTTTTATATATGTATGTAATTTGGCAGTATTACTATCTATGAAAACGTGTAATTTACTGTATTTTAAATGATCTTTGCTTTGTATCTGATACACATTGTTTGGACAGCCTACTGAAGCTAGCTCACACAAGTACAGAGGCCCTATACAGCAACAGGTTCCTGGCCCTATAGTGTCACTGGGCTTCAACTTGCACGCTGACACGCCACCACTCATCTGCAGACTAGAACAGGAGCAGGTAAGCCAGACTGTACTGCCCCCTAAACCATAGAGCACTAAATTCAGGAATCTTGTAAATGATATTAAAAAACATTATATGAAAATGGAAGCCACGTTCATGGTGGTGTGATGTGTGCTTTGAACAAAAATGTTGTGATATCTTAAAAGCGGGCTAAGTCTAGGGTTTATTCAGGCAATTGGCTACTTTCCAACTAGTCAAATCAGCACCTTTTTATGAAATGTCAAAAACGCTTTTTTGTATGAAAATAGTAAATTATGACGTCACATTTTAGTAAATATTGACTAATCAAATCAATAACTTATATACTTTTAATTCGATTGTTAAAATCGAATAGTGCATTTTTAAAAAAATGATGAATGAAATCCACAATATTTTTAGCCATCAGTTTTAAGTATAAACGTTTTGAATTTTTTAAGCTACCCAGTCAAGTACCCAATTCTAAATTCTTCTAGTAAATTTTCTTATTAGGTATCATTTTATGTGACTTGGCCGTTGTAGAGTGGCGTTGTCGGTGGCAGTTCGCATTATTCTCTACAGCGGCCAAGTCACATGAAATGTATATGCTCACATAGAATTTGAATTCCGTCAGCATCAGGCCAGCAATAGCTGATAATAATGATTAATAAAAAAAAAACCTTCATGTACTGATCAGTACTGAATAATTAAGGTGTGAGATTTAATAAAATTCTATTTGTTTAGGTTCAATTACTCGTCACAACGCTGCACTGTTTGAAGCACGTTGTAACTTTACTGAAACAAAATATTACGCAAGAAATGCGAGCTTGTCCTGAAAGTCGTCTAGCCTCATCTTCTAACATGAGCAGGTAAGATTCTATCAACTCTTCGTTTTTGTACCATAAAGCCAAAATACAAAGGAAATGCTAAGGAAATATTTTTTGTGCTTATAAATAGTTACTGAGTAAAATCATGGAGGAATATAATATACTTCGTACCTTCTTCGTACAGTGATAGTACATGAAATAGTAACAGATGCAGTGCCTTTTTTTTTATTAAACTGACTCGCCTATTCGTTTTAGGTCTGAAGTTGACGAGGAAGAAGCTGGCTCTACAGAAACTGAAGCAGATCTTATAACAATTTTGCCGACCCCCAGAGAGGGTAAGTTATTAGCAAGACAATATGCATACCTTACGCATGAAATAGATTTTTCGTGTTTTAATAATATAGGCACAGCAAAGATTCCGTGCTTCGGAGGGCATTTTAAGCCGTCGATTCATATCAGCTGTCTTTGAAAACCATGTCATTGACTTAAAGCACTGACACCGGGGTTCATCAGGTTGTTTTCGTCGAATCGATAAAAAAAGGAAGCTATAGGTATCACACGCGGCATTTATCATGAATATCGTGACGCGATACTATCACCTAGCTTTGCTTTCAGAACACGAACCGCATGGAATTAAAACGTTCTTTTGGTTTCAATGGGTGATAAGCAGAGTAACAACGGTGCTCAGTATAGAGGATGCGAAGTTACTCATGGAGATAGATGACATGAGCATGTCGCTAGATATTCAAGAGAATTATGATCAATTCAAAATCAAAATAGCTACAGCCTCCATAAAGTATTTAGAACTGTGAGTATTTAAATTATATATCATTCAGAACTTTTTGCATTTTATTTACTTCCATGCTGGACTGGGAGCGATAGAAAAACATAGAATGTGCCAGCTGCATCTCCTTCCGGGCATGCTCTAAAAACCAGGTAACGGATTTGAGGGTTTCAGTGTATTGCAATTTAGGAGATGGGCTGACAACCCGTCACTATAGCAATGTACATAATCATCTGTAATAACCCTTAAAACTTGTCAGCCGTGGCGAAACGACCTTTGTTTAGGTCGTTTTTGCTCTGCCTACCCCATTAGGAATAAAGGCGTGATTTTATGTAGGTATGTAGTAATTTTGGAAATGTGTATTAAGTTTTACTATACTTTCATTCAAAACATTCATGCCAAAATAATCTAGTAAAAAAATACAGCATTATACTAACTGGAATACTTTTTCATGGTGCATGCAGAACAGAAGAAAACACCTTTGTCCAGAGTTCGTTTGGTGGGCATGTGCTGGAAGTATCGGAGCCATCATTGCTCTTCAAGGAGGACAGTCACTTCCTATCTGTGACTATTACCCGCGCACAGTAAGTACCCAGAGAAAAAAATAAGCTGACTTTTTTTATGATTGTTCATTTTGACGGTACTATTTTATGCATGCACTTAAAAATCAACGCTCTTGAGCCAGTTATTGCCAATAATATTTCAATACATGTGATATCAGTTGAAAACCCGACTAATTTCTGTTCGACATATTGTATCCATATTGGCGTCAATTCTAGGTGCCATCGCTAAAACTAAAATTAAAAACTATCTCTCTCTTTTAAAATAATAAGAAAGAAAAAGGACAGGTGACTTATACTCTATGGTTGTAAACTTTTTCTGAATTATTTTGCACATTTCGGCCGCTTGCGCACTGCTCCAAATACGATTCGTATCCGAATCCTGTCCGTGAAAATTTCATACAAAACAGATTTGGATGAGTGCGAAAGCTGTTATACATTTACAAGGAAGGCCACTTCGGATCAGATTCGGATTCGAATCGGATTTGGAGCAGTGCGCAAGCGTCCTTCCTCTGTATTTTATCTGCCATCCAAATACATGGCGGTTATATTTGCCAGATAACGCGTCAAATCTTGGTAAAATCATATGAAATCTTGGTAAAATCATATGAAATTCATAGAGTATAATCGAAAACCAAATAGTATGAATCTCATGTCCTTTTCAACTTTTTAATCTAAAAGAGACAGACAACTTAAATTTAGATGGCATCTAGAATCGAGCTCATTGTATCATTATATTTTTCAGAATCGCTAAGTTACCTGACAGCTGGAAAGAAGAGTTACACCCTAAATTATTGGAACAGACACATGTTAGTAGTCGTCAGTAATAATCATCATAATAACCAATGGATTTAGTAATGTACAGTTTATAGACTGCCATAAATAAATCTATTTCTAACACACTTGTACAACGACTGGTATATAAATCATGGGTATAGCCTAACCAGTGACTAAAAAGACCTGTCATAGACGTACCATAGCTTATGGGAAGTCTATAAGTCCTTCTCTTCTTCTTTCTCTGTCTTTCTCTTTTCGGGTCTTTTTAGTCAGTGGTCATGCTATAAATCAAGTCACTGGCTGTCATTTTCTCAACTTTGACATACGAAAGAGATAAAAAATAAAACGTGACTTTGATTTGACATTCCTATAAATTAAAAACAAGAGAATATGCACTACGGTCCCTTCCACGTAGGGCAGAATCTGCCCCTTCACAAAATTCCGTTATTTTAGAAATTCATTATCAAAGACACGGTCAACATAAAGACACTACTATGGAAAGTGGGTAAAATAACGGGTGACAGCAATTTCGTGAAAGTCTTGGGTGAGATGCTTCGCAATCGGCGCTTTCAGGTTCATCTGCGCTCAGATAAGAGTCGTTGGCGTAACCAAAAAAATGGCCTACCTCAAGGTAGTGTTCTTGCGCCTACACTTTTTAACATCTACACCAACGACCAGCCAGTAAGCCCTAATACGTCACGTTTCTTATATGCTGATGACCTGGCCCTTACTTCTTGTACCGTAACCTTTGAGGAAGCCGAGGAAAACCTTTCAGTCGCACTCGAAGCATTATCCGTGTACTACGAAGGAAACGCCTTAAAGCCAAACCCGCTTAAAACCCAGTCTTGTGCCTTCCATCTTCGCAACCAGAAAGCGGGTCGTCATCTGAATATCACGTGGCGAGGAGTGCCGATTGCCCACAGCGACTACCCAAGATATCTTGGTGTTACCCTAGACAGGTCACTCACATTTAAGAAGAACTGCGAAAATGTCAAGCAGAAGGTATGTGCTCGTAACAATCTTCTGCGAAAACTGACATCTACTAAAAGGGGTGCCTCACCTACGGTTCTGCGGACAACTGGTTTGGCGCTTTGCTATTCGGCGGGCGAATATGCGTGTCCCGTGTGGGAACGCTCTGCCCATGCCAAGAAAGTGGACACAGCACTCAATGAAACGTGCCGTATTATTACAGGCTGCCTTAAGCCGACCCCGGTACAAATGCTGTATCCACTGGCAGGAATAGCGCCTCCAGATGTTCGCAGAGCAGTATCTAGTTCCATCGAGAGGGCAAAACTGGAGACAGACCCACTTCATCCGATGCACAATTACAGCCCTGTGCCTCAAAGGCTCAAAAGCCGCAAGAGCTTTATGAAGTGTGTCAGTCCAATTACTTAAGAGGTCCCGCAACAAGCTAGATGCCGGTTATGGAGGGATAAAGCAAATCTGCCTTCGACCTTTGTGCCGCTGTCGGAAAATCTCCCGCCTGGACACAATCTGGCGAGGCCGACTTGGAAGTCTCTAAACAGGCTCCGAGCTCAAGTCGGCCGGAGCAAGGATAACCGCTTCAGGTGGGGATTCACACGTGACCCCGACCTTCGGTGCAAATGCGGAGTTGACCCACAAACCATGGCCCACCTAATATCGTGCTCTTTATGCCCTACCACCTGCACGAGAGAGCAGTTAATGCAAGCCACAGGAGATGCGGTGAGAGTTGCCGACTACTGGGCTAGGGAAATTTAAGATGGGGTTTGACTTGCCGTCGACTCGATGGAAGAAGACTATCAAAGACATAATTATTGTGTTTATTTTTTATCTCTTTTAAAGTGATATATCTTAAAACTAGCTAAGAAATTCGTTTGCCGGAATCGACGGCATTGTCTCTTTCCTAGGGACGATTTGTAATGTAAATCAGCACAACAAAGTTGAAACTAACTATCAGATGTGCAATTTTTAAGGCCATGTAATGTACTCTATTTAACTTGTAATGCTATCCAGGGGGAAGACATGATGTGGGAGATTTACGCGGTGCTCGCGTCTCTAGACGTCGTGATCGTGCCCAAGTCGCTGGAGAACATCATGCTACTCCTTAACACGGTCACAGCTAAGATCTTGTGCTCTCCGTCCCAAGATCTCACTAGGTAGGTCCTACCTACTTGTACAGGGTGGGACAAAAGATCCGATGTTCTTTTGCTGAAACTTTTTTATTCAATTAAAATCTTTGGTTCTGCTTGTGAAATATGTTGTCTTATTTTTAATTTGGACGATATTATTTTCTTGACTTGAAGGAATAAATTCTTAATTCATTAGGATTTATTCCCCTCAAGTCGAGAAAATAATATCGTCCAAGTGGCCGCCGCCAGAGTTGACAATTTCTCGATTTAATGGAATAAATTCTAATTGATTCAATAAACATATTTCACAAACAGAACCAAAGTTTTTTTATTAAATAAAAAAATTATAGAAAAAGAACATCTGATGATTACTTTTGGCCCACCCGTTACATTATTTACCTGCTGCAAACTATTTATATGACACAATAATGTGTTGTTTTTAGAAAAAGGAAGTATTAATACTATAAAAAAGTTATGTGCCGATTTTTTATATTCCCGGTAAAAGTTTTCTAATTTGACAGGACTAATTTTGCCAATGGCGTTATCTATCATGCAAATTTTTTATGTGTTTTTTGAACTTACAGTGCTGTTTTGTTTCTAATACACAGGCTAGAACAAGAAAATCAAATCAAAATTTCAACCGCGGATTCTTAATTTGTTGTTCCTCATTTTAGATTTTCCGTATTGTTTTATGTTGCAGACCATCATCAACGTTCGACCTACCTTATTGTTATTTAAATGCTGGTGGTTTGAAACTAGCGCTAACATGCGATGTCGATAGAAGGAAAATTGATGATACTTTAATACTGACTGTATGTATAAATGTGTTTCACTTTCTTAAAATACAATACAAACAAAACATGTTACTCGGAAATATATTACTTTTTTCAGATCTCCAAAACTACCATCAATCCCCATCCAGATAATCCAATCTGCAGGTATTTTCAATTACTTGCAATAATTACGTTTATTTTAAGAACAGAATACCTATTTTGTGATTATGATAAAAAAGCTTGATACCACAGCATATTATTTTAGATATATTTTATTTTTACATACTATACAATAAATAAAGTGTGTTCATATTTGCATGGAAGATGTTTGGCTTAGTGCCTTAGTGATTCACATTATAAATACTTCTTTATAAGTAGATAACTTATTTATTTTCAGAAAACCAGTAACTGCCAATGACGCTGGTTGGAACCTCCCTGTAAACTTAGAGGGGCGACAATACGAAATGTACATCAAAGGAATTTCAATAGAAACCGCTCTGTACAACCAACTCGCTTCGAAAAAGGTAATAATAACAGTTTATTTTATCATTTTGCCAAACATGTTCTTTTTTATCATTAGGACCTGTTGTGCTGACTACAAAATATCGAATTTGGTACTCTCGATTTCAACCGAGAATCATTATACTAAATGCCGCTAATTCGGACATTTACTTTACATAAGTAAAATAGAACATTATGCGGCCTTATTACTAGATAAACTGCACCTGGCTACCTTTTAAGTAATGATTTCTTATTTCTTATTTCTTTATTAAGGCACACAAACAGATAGTAGACAACAGAGCTTAATATAACAATAATAAAGGTATTGATCTAGACTACAATCCAAAACAGTGTACACAGCATGACAAAATATAAGTTAATTTAGGCCACATTCTAACATACCTAAACACAAAATAGCATTACAAAACAATTATAATAACAAATACAGTTGGATTAAAGTACAAATTACAATATAAATTTAAAATATAAATAGTTTTTTGTTTTTACTTTTACCTTTTACTGTTAGCTACAGTAGCAAAGATGTGCGTAGACATCTTTTATAATGCTGGACGTTAAAGTTAAATAAATCAAGATCTGCATTACCATTTTTTAGATCATCATAGTCGCGACACATTTTGACAACAGGGTTATAGAAGGAGGTGTTGTTTTTGTAAACATCAAGTCTGAAAATACGGGGTACTCTTAGACGAATGCCACCATTTAAGTTTATTAGACCCAATAATTCAGAACAGTCGATTCTCGAATGAATTATTTTTTGGAGATATATGTGTAATTCCTGAACCTTAAAATGTTTGATTCTATGGGGATAAGATGGTAATTTCCTTACAAGCCCATACCTACGACACATCGACCGCAAAAATGATTTTTGGATTCTTTCAATGTTTTCGCTATGCACTGTATAGAAAGGAGACCATACCACAGACGCGTATTCGAGTACAGATCTAACAAGTGAGTGAATAGAAAAGATGCAATAGGGAGTAAGGGTTTCGAAGGCCCTTTGTGATTCTTAAAATAAAACCTGCAGTTTTGTAACCCTTCATCGTTATCTGATTGAAATGAGATTTGAATGTCAATTTAGAGTCGAATATCACGCCTAAATCCTTTATTTCATTCCTTCTAGAAAGTAACTGCCCATCTATGCAATAATCAAATTTTTTGGTGGTATGTTTAGTTGTAAATGAAATAACTTGGCATTTTTGAATGTTAAGATGCATTTTGTTCAAAGTGCACCAATCGTGAATATTATTTATGTCACGTTGCAAAGCATGACAATCATCATCTTCATCAACGGTCCTGTAGACTTTCATATCGTCAGCATATAATAAACATTGACTGGATATATTGTCCACCAGATCATTAATGAAGATGATGAAAAGCAGGGGTCCCAAATGGGATGCCCTGATTAATTTTAACTTTTTCTAGGAAAGTATTACGGATGTTAAGATTGCCAATGAGAACCCAGCGGTCAAGTGGAGCAGTCAAGTCGATGAACCAACAGTCAATTCGATACTTCATCCGTAAGTCTTATCATTAAATAGAAATCCAGTACGGTACGGGACTATAAATTTTGCACACCTGTTGTCCTTGGATAGACGCAGTGACATACGCTAATTAAATTATAGTGGGCTATCGCTTTACAAGTGTGATAATGGTACTAATGGTATACACTACAATGTTATCGATCCGATGTAGTTCTTAATTAAAATTATTGCCGTCCCTTTCTGTTCTCTTATTGATTTTTATTATATAATTACTAGCCTATTGTGTCCCACTGCTGGACAAAGGCCTCCCCTTCTTGCTTCCAAGTCTCAGGGTCCTGTGCAAGCTCCCACCAATCTTCGCGACAAGCTTTAAGATTGTCACTCCATGGTATACCGGGTGTATGGGACAGCGTCCCGCTCAGTCAACAATACTGAACACATATCACCAGGATTTTTTTCAGGAAATGAAAAAAAAAAATTTGCTTTTCCATGCAAATTGTCTGATCGATGTGGTCATTTGTATGAAAAAGCAATTTTTTTTTTTTCATTTCCTGAAAAAAAATCCTGGTGGTTGTTGTTTAGTTTCGTTGACTGAGCAACCCCTATAAGTTTGCGGGACGCTGTCCCTTACACCCCGTATAGTAGTAGTACAGCGGTTAAGGATCAAAATCAGGACAAAGCTTGCAAATTGGCGTGATGGGTTGAATGGGTCTCACACTGGTAGAACATTTCCTAAGTCAATTTTTAAGATATGTTGCCCTGGTGAGTACACTCCCTGGGTCTTCAGGCAGGGTCGGTTAGGTTACTTTAGGAGCAACTGATATAGGAGTTGCGCTCGAACAAAATTTGGAGCACACCCTGGTAAAATTCACATCCCGGTGAAAAAAAATCCAAAATGGCGGAAAACAAGATGGCCGCCATACAAAATAAAAAGTCTAATATCCTAAACGATGAGAGATAGATGGAGAGTGTTCGAATAAATGTCATAGGGAATGATAGTGGGTAACTTCCGGTGATCACGAAAATCCAAGATGGCGGATCCAAAATGGCGGCTGATAAAAAAATTCTCCTTTTAGGCTGCAATTTTGCTGGTGAGAGGTCATTGAAGAACTGATTCGATATTTATAGTTCGTTTTTCAAACCCACCATTTTTAAAGATGGGTATTTTGTATGAAGAACTGTGATCGGGTCTGGCGTGGAAACAGTTGCTCGTAGTGGGGGTGAATAATACTATTCTGTATTTGAATTATTATTTTTTCTCCCATTTGCTAGGGAATAGCTTCATTGATTTTTTATTGTTTCCTCGCAAATGAGAGAAAAGTACTGTACTAATCTCAGCCAAAATAGCAATGTATGGTCTCGTTTACATTGGAAGGCCGAGACGCAGTTTACTCGACCATACATTTATTTTCGGCCTCTAAAGTAATCTACTATTGTGGTCCTCTCATCCCTACAAGGAACTGTTTACGCGCCAGAGTCGATCTAAGTTCCTTTAAATACAACGGTTTTTGTATGGGGAACTTTGATCAGCTCTGTTGCGAGAATATAATGACAATATTTAAGAGGATGCAACAAAAGACAGGAGATACGGGTAGAGAGGAACTTTAAGTAACTGAAGAGAAGAAAGAAAGGAAGAACGGTCGTAAAGAGAACAAGCAAAAAATATGTGATCCAAATCACCCACATCACTGCCACATTCACACATATTACAATATTAAATCTCGCCAAGTGGGAAGGAATACAGACATGTCCTATTCGCATTCTTCTATATTCAATCCGTTTATACCTACTTGTCAAATCAGCAACTTTTTATGAAATGTCAAGAACGTTTTTTTTGTATGAAAATCGCGAGGTATGACGTCACTCCTAGATGACTCCCATATGACTCCTCGTAAATACTTGACTACTCAAATCAACAACTTCTATATTTTTAACTCGATTATTAAATCTAAATGAGATAAGAAGTAATTCACTAAAAAGATAACTTAAAATTCTCATTGCAGGTTAGACATAGATTTTTTATTGGCCCCGGCTTTAATTGTCAGCGGAACCCTCGTGTGTGGGGCGGCCGTGGAACTCAACTTGACATCGGATTGCATACTAGAGTTCAATGTAGATCAGCTGATCCTGCTCAAAGCCGCACAAAAACTGATACGCCATGCTTGTCGACAAAAGTAAGTTAATCAAAAAATCTGTAAATAGGTTTAGGCTGTATTGATAAAAAAAAAGTGGTGGTAATATGTTAGTAAGGCTCTGGCTATCTCTCTATAAAGAAATCATAAAGGACATGCAAATGTTCCGAATACTTGCGCACCGCAAGTTGCGGTCCGCAAGCGGGAAAGGGAATATTGTTTTCATCACACCTGTTTGAAAAAGGTTAATTGGCGTTAGGAGATAGCGGACGCAAAATAAATTTTTGTTCCCATGGGCATTTCTGTTTCTCCTCTCTGATTGGTCCATGTTCCACAGATTAGTTAGGTTAGAGCCGCTTGCTTCACGGTTGAATGTAAAAAAAGTATTACTAACATTAATTCTCCATAGTGACATATTTTTTTTTTGTTTGGCAATCGTAAGAAGATGCAGGCCGTTTAGGTTTTGGCGGCAAATGCACTCTGAAAAAAAAAAACTTATTTGCATTTTTCTTTTCACTTATATTTTCTATTTCTCTTTAACTTTCTTGGCTTTCGATAAGTGTTAGAGTCAAAAGATAATGACTTAAAGTTTATCTAAAGTCTAAAATTTTACCTAATTTAATTTTAATTTGTACCTACATACCGTAGGTACTCGTACTTTTTCTCACAGGTGTGATGAAAAATAGTGTGTCAATCGGGGCTAAAAAAAATTGTTCTGGAGCGGCGTATATTGAATTCCTCGCTGCGTTCAGGATTCTACTTTAGAATCCCTCGCTGCGCTCGAGAATCCTTCGCTTCGCTCTGAATTCAAAATCACACCTTCGTGGAACAAAATTTTGTATTGGCCCCATGTAACACAAATAACTATTCCAAAGATTCGTCCTGATACACGAATGAATAGTCAAACCAT
Organism: Scrobipalpa atriplicella; assembly: GCA_029255725.1. Lineage (NCBI taxonomy): Eukaryota > Metazoa > Arthropoda > Insecta > Lepidoptera > Gelechiidae > Scrobipalpa > Scrobipalpa atriplicella. Next base: position 18,103 of record JARACY010002669.1, read on the forward strand.
TCTCCCCAACTTGAAAGGGGATGACCAATCCACTTTCTAATTAAAGCAGTCCAAAAGTATAAATTTTCAGATCTCCAAGTTAACAGAGAATGTTGGACGATTTTCGTTTTTTTTTTTTTTTTTACGTCAAATATGACAGATGCAGGATATTCTAAGGGATAATCCATGGGGATAATATTACACCCAAGAACGTCAAAGTTCGAATTAAAAGTTTGTAGTTTATACGAGTAATGTATTAACGACTTCAAGTGACTTTGTTCCTAAAATGGCAAAAAAGTTTCGTGGCTTCACTTCGAAAAGTTGTTGCAACGAAAACTAAAACACCATATTATTGTTTACAGAATGCCGGCTGTCTGTGATCTACGTAAAGGAGAATGTCCTTATGAAGAGAACTTCAAAATCATTAAAGTAGTTTCTTCAGACAACTTGCGTTATATCAGCCCAATAAGCAGCAGGCAAAAGTTGAATGAAGGTTTGTTTGTTTGTAATTTGCTTTGTATAAAAAGAACATCTATTTGACTTTCTTATAGAATTTATGGTTGGACCAGATTTGTCAGCATTTGTTGCGCCCTTCAGCATTCGCATTTTATGCGTGCTGACGTTCGCCTAGTCGATACCACCGCGTGCGCACTCCCCTCCCGCTCTCTTTCTAGTTCTAGTAAATGATGAATTTGAGTGTTAGAAAAGGATAGTAACATAAAAGTGCGATTCTGCGTGTACAAATGTGGTACAACCCCTTTTAATTTTATCTTTTAGGTATGATAATAGCTTCAAGGTACTATTCCTAGTTGCACTGCACGCAGCAGCAGCAGATTGCCACAGCAGGTAAACAAGAAAAGCTGTAAGATGATCGTTGTGACAGATGCATATAGTTGGTATAACGCAGAATGCGCCCACGCTGAGGCTTGAAAGGAATCTGCTTACCAAGCCTGGGTCAAAGCTCGTGACCGCAAAATAAGAGCACGTAAAGTTTGCGCGAAGAAGAGAGCCTTTAATTCCGCCGCTAGGTCCTGCAAGCGGGTCTTGCGTAAGGCACGTTTCGGCCTTGTCGGACGTATAGATAGGGACATAACTAGCATCACATCCTCCGGGTAGTAAACAGTTTTTGTCCCTATCAAAAGCAGTCGAAACAAAATTCTGTCGTCCATCATTGCCTCCAATGCTGAAATCAGATGGGTCGCTGGCTCACTCTGCATGCGACAAAGCAAATTTATTTGCGTCGCTATCCAGTCCAGCGTCGTCTGGACGCTGGCTCCAAGCAACTACCTACTGTACCTCGTTGCGATTCTTGGATGCCGGAGATCGTAGTTCACACTAAAGAGGTCCGAAGAGTATTGTGCAGTCTAGACGTGAATAAAGCTAGCGGTCCTGATGGCATCCCAGCACGAGTCATGAGGCATTGTGCGCCTGAGCTGTCTCTTGTGTTGACACGCTTGTTCCGCCTTTCTCTAAGAAAAGGAACTGTGCCAAAGTCCTGGAGGCTTGCAAATGTTTAGCCGGTCCCTAAAAAGGCGACCGTTCAGACCCTGTCAATTTGCCATTACCTCCATCTTATGCAAAGTCATGGAAAAGGTACTGAATTGTAAGTTGCTGACCTACCTCGAAGGCATATCTCCTCAGTGACTGTCAATATGGCTTTCGCCGGGGACTTTCAACTGGGGATCTTCTTGTGTATGTTACGCACTGCTGGGGTAAGGCCATTAAAAGCCTTGCTGTTGTTCACATGCGCAGTATAGGGGCATTTGGAACTCTTTGATTTTTTCCAAAACTTGTCGTACTGTGTGTATGTGGTCTAATACTGAATATCCAGTTCTGAAGCCGGCTTGTTCTTTGGGCTGATTCTCATCCAGTACCTTTGTGACCCTTTTTATTATAATTTTTGCAAATATCTTATATAAATTTGACATTATACTTATCGATCTGTAATAATCGTTGTTTATATTGTTGCAGACTCCTTTCTTGTACAAAAGTATTACATTCGAATCAGTCCACTGCGTTGGTATTTCCTCCTTTTCTAGAGTGTCGTTGAAGATGTCGGTTAGGATTAGAGCTATTACGTCACACTTGGCAATTAGGAATTCGTTTGTAATACCATCAGGCCCTGGTGATTTGACTTTCTTTAATTGGGTACTTGACTGGGTAGCTTAAAAAATTCAAAATACTTATAACGTTTATACTTATAACTGATGGCTAAAAATATTGTGGATTTCATTCATCATTTAAAAAAAAAAATGCACATTTAGATTTTAATAATCGAGTTAAAAGTATATAAGTTATTGATTTGAGAAGTCAGTATTTACTAAAATGTGACGTCATAACTTACTATTTTCATACAAAAAAGCGTTTTTGACATTTCATAAAAAGTTGCTGATTTGACTAGTTGGAAAGTAGCCAATTGCTTGATGGATGCTTCTACCTCGCACTTCAAAATTGGTGGGACAGGTTCATCGTTGTCTAGTATAATTTGTTCTTCATTATTTTGAGGGCTTCCGAATAGTTCTTTGTAGAAGTTTGTGGCTATGTTTAGGATGTCACCTCTTTTGGTGGTTACTTCTACTGTTTTTTTTTTAGGTTTGGTATCCATTCTTTTTTGTTATTTAATTCTTTGATCCCCCAGTGTTTCTTAGATGCTGTTCTATGGTGTCAAATCTTTTCTTTTTTCTTTCCTTTCTTAGTTCTGATCTTATTTGTTTGCTTATCTTTGCAATTCTTTTCCTGTTTGCTTTCCTCCCCGAGGTGTCAGATATTAACATTCCTCTTTCTTCCATGAGTTGTTTTAAATGGTCTAATGTAACCTTACCTCTTTTACTGGGCTCCTTCCTCTGTATTCTTGAAATTTATTGTTTTATATTGTTTTCTAGCACGCTGTATTCTTCTTGGACATTTAGCTGCGGGTCTATTAGTATTTCTTTTAATTCCTTTACAATCTCTTCTTTTATATAGTTGTTTAAAAAAGGGATTTTAGGTAGTATCTTTGGTCTCTGTTTCCTGGGAGCTGATGCTTTCAGTTTTGCTCGTACCATTCTGTGATTGGTGTTGAAGTTGAATTTATTTATTATGTCGTTATCTAAAAACGCTTTTGGTTGGTTTGTTAGTATATGGTCTATTTCATTTCTATGGTTGCCATCTGGGGATATCCATGTCCATCTTCTTGAGTCTCTCTTTTTGAAGTTGGTGGTAAGGAAGTTCAGTTTGTATTCTAAGGCTACGCTGACCAATCGTTTTCCGTTTTTGCTCCTTAAGCCTCTGCTGTGGGGTCCCATTATATCCTCGCCAGCTTTTCTTGTGCCAATACTTGCATTGTAGTCTCCCATTACAATCAGATGGTTATGAGAATATTCATATATTGTGGAGTTTAAGTCTTCGTAGAAATTATCTGTGTCTTCTTTTGGTGCCTTTTCAGCCGGTGCATAAGATTGTATAATTCACCATTCCTTGCTATAGTTTGGTAACTTAATACACAGTACTGCCAGTCGTTCTGATATTCCTACTAGTTGAGTTATGAATTTTTTTTATCTTTCTTTATCAAAAATCCAACTCCGTATTGCCCAACTGTCTCGCCTTTATAGTAGAGTATTGATCTGTGTATTCCTCAATTTACCAATACGTACTAAGCGCTTACAAAACTCTTTCATAATGCGCACGGCAAAAGAATGGAACTCACTATCTGCGTCTGTGTTTCCGAATGCTTACATCCCCAACACTTCAAAGTTAGAGTGAACATGCATCTTCTGGGTGACCTCGCTCCATCCTCGACTCCGTCTCAGTCGCTCCCGACCTAGACTGGAGTCAAGAGCAAACCCATCTTTAAATTTAAATAAAATGCTCATTTCTTTTGTTTTCCTTAGGAATAGCGTCTGTCACATCGACCGATCATTGCAACAGGGTTCATCGGGTCGATCGACTAGAAACACACACGACATAAAGAAGAATCGATCATTTGAGTTTTTCGTGTATACCTGCTGCGGCAGCCTGCTGCTGCTGTGTGCAGTTCAATTTGGAATAGTACCTTGTAATACGATTTCATTTTAGATGACAACATAAATGCTGGTTCGGCGACGGGTGGCTGGACGGTAGACTCTGGAATGGGCACCACGACTTCTCGATCTAAGTCGAGTATATACCCGGACACTCCACTCAAACAAAAGCCCTCTGTTGGATTTTTGGATCGCAGGTTACCTTTAACTATATCCTTATCCCACCAAAAACATTAATGTGAAAGTGGAAGCCAAGTTCATGGTGGTGTTGGTGCGTGGTTTGCACAAAAAGTTGTGAGATCTAAAAAGGGAGCCAAGTCTAGGGTTTATTATAGTAATTCTTAGCTCTTCAATAAAGTTCTTTTTCTCCCATTTGCTAGGGAATAGCTTCATTATTTAAAAAAAAAGAAACAGTACATTCACTCTTTTCGATCCTCAAGTACGCAGCGGCCAGCAATTTCTTCAAACGACATTAATGACCATTAACGACCTCTGCACGAGGTCTTTAAAGTACACACTAATATGGATTAGGTGTTTTTAAGTTCACAATATTATTATTTTAAAGGCCGAATGCGCAAATTAAAAAAAAAGAATGAACGAATGAATGGAATGTGCTCCTGTCATAGGCGCCATTCTAATTTTAAATTTTACAATATTATGGAGGAATTGCATGTTTAATGTTTATTTTAAGTTTATTGATATTGTTTCCTCGCAAATGAGAGAAAAGTACTGTACTAATCTCAGCCAAAATAGCAATGTATGGTCTCGTTTACATTGGAAGGCCTCGACTGCGTCTCGGCCTTCCAAATTTACTCGACCATACATTGCTTTATTTTTGGTACTTATTATTTTTTCTAAAGTAATGTACTATTCATGTGACATTTTTCTTTTTTAAGAACGGTGACTTTAAATGCAAATATCTCGAGACAGACACATTTAAGGGACTTACTTTCAAAGAAACCATTACTTTATTTTACAAGACCTGTCTAACGATAGGTACCCCACTCAATATAGTAGTTAAAAAATAAAAAAAGTCCCCCTTTCACTTGTATGGGAGGGGGTCAATTTTTTTTTATTATAATTTATCTTCGTACCAAATATCAGCTTCCTTTTTTCATCTGAACTTTCATTTCATTGAACTTGGCTTGGACACGCTACCGCGTGTCTAGATGATGTCCATTCACATGTAACTACAATATAGTGGTACTTTCCTGGTAGTCCATCTCGTGACGTTAACGTTATTGAAAATGTATTGTTATAGAGCTAGAAATGCGTCAGATTACTTGGAAGTATTCTTGACAGCGGGCGCGTTCGAAATTTCCTTGTACACTATGAATGACGGCAGTCCGGAAGTTGAAGCACTCAAACCACGGAAACCGGTCCCAGGGGTAACACAATTTCTTCTAATTTGCTATTATATTAAATAACTAACCTTAAGAGCTAACCTATTCCAAGTGAAAAAATAAAATAAATTATAAATATTATACTAATTGATTTATACTCTAGGCCCTAAAGGAAGAAGTTGAACCGACTGATAGCAGCAAAGAAAGTCTAAAGAGCGTGACTGAAACAAGAAGACGAGATTTCGTCGAGCTAGATTTAACGGTATCATTTTTAACTATCATTAGAATATTTATTAAACTATAATAAACGAATTATGTTTAAATAAAACCTTTATTATTATCTTTTAGAAATCCTACCAAAAACGTCTGCGACCAGGAATCAATGAAAATATAGTGCCGTTACTGCATGTCACGTTGCACCAACCGAACCTGTATTACTGGAAACGACAATCGCAAAAGAGTTTACAAGTAAGTTTGAATGCTAGATGAACTTAAGTTTCACGTTTGGTTCGCAATGGGGGTTTTAAATTTGCTCGTTCCGGAGAAAATTTTCAGTTTCGAACTAGATGGCGTTAGGTGCGGCTAAAATTTTAACAGGTCGTATCGCTGTTTTGGCGTTTTCGTTTTACGCAAACGCAATGTTTGACAAATAAGTTTTAGTGTAAAATTTATAGTTTAGAAGGCTTTCTTAGTGCTGCTTTATTGAATAATGAACTATAGATAAGTAAAACACAGCTCCTGGATATGTAAACAGATTGATTTGACAAAATTAGATAATATATAAATAGTCAATAGACTTTTTCGTGTAAAGAAACGTCATTTTAGCCAGTTTCAGAGCGCTCTGCAGGAACTCACAAGTATCGTGTAAAAAATTCCCATTGATCGCAACTGCGCGCGGCTGACTTATAATAACATCAGCCGCCGCCGGCCATAGTTGCAGTATGGCAATTTATTCTACTGCCGAGGTGTGCAATCCAACCAGCCGTCTGCGGCGGCCGAGGACCGACGTGAGCCGCCAGCGGCCGTACATGTTTCAACGTACCGTTTCATCTGCGGATGACTGTTTTTTTTCCGTGGAAATTATTTCCGCCGCTGGCTGATGTGATGGCGCACGAACTTGTACCTTTAGTACTCCTTGAGACATAATAATGTCCACAACCAAATATACAAAACTAAAATGAGTTCCATTTCAGATATCTTTGTTCAACATGTGGTTCGGTCTTGGAACGGTTTTCGTAGACAATTACTGGCATGCGCCGATTCTTTCTACGGCTCGGGGAATGCCGGACCCAGAGACTGAAATCCCCCCAGCACTTGCCACATTGAAATATACTTCAGGCGTAATAAGTGAGTACTTTTATTGATAATTGACTTCTATCTCGCAGATCTCACTTGATGTCGAGGGATAATGGTTTCGATTTGGCCTTTTTTCTTTCGAACTACAAATATGAATGAGATGGAAATAATCAAATAAATCTGGCATTGCTCAAGTGACAAAAGGAGCTTATAATAGGTATAATGATAAATCATCTTGATTTACAGGTGGTGGGTCGGCCACAAGTTCGGTCGGTGTGACCCAACGGGGCTCTTTAAATCTGGATATCGAACGTCCCGTGCAGATTGAAGCTAACATGGAAAACTTGCGCCGGCTTGCTGGCATAAATAACCTGGTAAATTAAAGCTATTGTAATATTTACAATTATTTTATTAGGTTTTTTATACAATTAATGAACACTTAAATGTATTTACAGATAAAATCAAAGTTAATGGCACATGCGTTGGTGGTAGAGGAAGCTGCACAAGTTCCAATGCCGTATAAACTGCGAAATTTATTCAGTAAATATATTCGTGCTTTTATTTGAATTACACAATATTTTTAACATCCTATATCCAAATATTATACAGTGCATCAAATCAAGTCAATTGTTATTTGAACTACACCATAAAATATGAAAAACAAGAAATTAAAATTTCGCCACGGGCAGGATTTGAACCTGCGACCTTCGGAATGCCGTTCCATTGGTGTGCCAAATCCTGCCCGTGGCGAATTTTAATTTCTTACTTTCCATATTTATGAAGTAAAACTGTGAGTGAAAATCCTCAAAAATACAACATCAACTCATTTTTGACAGTATATTTTCTATCGAGTATTATTTTAGTACATTTTATTTTCAGTTGATCACGTTATAGAGGTGGTTACTATTCAGACGAGTCAGATCGGGCTGAAGGTTGCAACGGCGACCCTGGGCTTCGATAGCGCCTCGCTGCAAGTCTCCCTGACGCCTCGCCGCGACCAACTCGACGCGAGAGGTCTCATTAACGCCTTCTTTTTGACTACGGATGACACTGAATACGACAATCAGCTTCCAATATTACATCCTGTCCATATTGGGTAAGAAATATCAGCCGATTGCTGTTTTCTTTGGCCTTCAGCATCCAACTTGATTGATGGATTACAGGATTCAAAATTTACGGGAATATAAGCGCCATGCCTTGCTCGAATGAAACTCAATGGCGAAGTCTAAATTTCAATAACTTTATCGCGCAACTAATGGACCAATTTTTGTCATTCACCAAAGAAGAATTTCATTGTGAAAGTTTCAGCAACCCGTTTCAGTTTTCGGAAGTTCGAGACACCAACCCTTACAGTTGACACCCTGTATACGGATTCTGATTGTATCATATTTTTTAAAGATTGATAATGAACGCATCGTGGGAGGCATGGCGGCGCGCTGAAGGAGGAGAATCAGCGAAACAGCCTTCAGTGCGAGTGCTTCTTGAAATGGACAGTATTAGTGTAGACCTATGTCCACGAAACCTGCTCATCATCAAAAATATACTAGAACTGCTGGAGGAATTGAAGGGATTTTCAAAGGTATGGTTAGGAATTAAGAAAATAAAAATAAACTAAAGAATCTGTTTTCTCCTGAGAACTGTTTCACGGAGACAGTCATATTCAAACCAAAATCAAACTTAAGTTCGTTCGTCCTTATTATTTTCACCTAGTTAATCGCGTTTGTCGCCGCTCAGTAGCTTTATCGTCTCCTTATTAATAAGGCTTATTTTCTTTAGTCTTCTTATTTTCGGCAATGTACTTTGTAAAATGGATTTGTCTGCGACATTTTTGTATTGGCAGATTACATAATCTCTTTTCTATTTTACTTTTTCATGTGAAGTCGACAGCATTTCGGAACAAGTTTGACTCTTATGTTATGACCAGGGCTCGGAAATTCGGGTGCAAAAAAATAAATAAAATCACTCTTGGAGCTTATGAGAGTTGCTACAACCACCTTTTCCAAAATATTCAGGGCTCAAGTTTTTTTTTTAAATAAACGCATCGTAGAAATCATTTTGAAATGGTATTCATTCAAAATATCTAACAATCAAACGATATTTTTATTATATTTTTAATATATTCCAGTACATTGAAAACACATTTCTACTTGTATCTTCCAAGTTTCGACTTATTTTGATACTAGAACACATTGGCATTACTAAAACAATTTTATAAAGAAAAATAAACTAGGTCCCTGAAAATTTATAAAAGAGGTGGTTGTAGCAATTCTCATAACATAGGCTCCTAGAGTAACTTTACTTTTTTTTTCATTCGAATTTCCGAGCCCTGGTTATGACATGACTATGAATGTTCCTGTGTATGTTTTGCATCTGATTGTTTCAAAATAACGTTTACACATTGAGTTATTTATATGTGTTGCTTTGTAACAGGATATAAAGAGCGAATCGTCAGATAGTGAAGATAGTTTTGAAATGGGACCGTCGGCAAACAAACTGAATGCGAAGAGGAGTTCATTCTCCACGTTCAGTGTAGCGGATATCGACGACATCACAAACCTTGGAGATCATTATTACAAAGATGATTTAAGGTACCTATGCTTCTGTTGTGATTTTATGTAAAAGAAAGGTTATTTTGGGATTGACATTTAATTCGTTTATAATACTGACCCAATTCTAGATTCGGCTTTTCCAAGATAGTGGCCAACTCAGCAGTTAAAAGTTTTCAAGCCACCAAATGACTTCATACATGGCTTATTAACTGAGATCAACGGCTTAACGTGCCTTCCGAAGCATGGCAACGCTCGTAACATTGATAGAAGAATACACCTTGTTTTTCAGGAGCGGTGCATTTAAAATAGTCACCGGTCCACAATTACCCATGGCTTACCAGGTGACGTTGCACAAAAACATGATATCGTGGAGGTACCCGCACCCGCGCGCTATCAATAAAATTGTGGCATTTCCGCTGCCTAACCAAGTACGTAATAGTACTTTTCTCCCATTTGCTAGGGAATAGCTTCATTATTTAAAAAAAAGAAGCAGTACATTCACTCTTTTCGATCCTCAAGTTCGTAGCGGCCAGCAATTTCTCCAAACGACATTAATGACCATTAACGACCTCTGCATGAGGTCTTTAAAGTACACACTAGTATGGATTAGGTGTTTTTAAGTTCACAATATTATTTTTTTAAAGGCCGAATGCGCAAATAAAAAAAAGAATGAACGAATGAATGGAATGTGCTCCTGTCATCGCCATTCTAATTTTAAATTTTACAATATTATGGAGGAATAAACATGCAATATGTTTAATGTTTATTTTAAGTTTATTGATATTGTTTCAAAGTACTGTACTAATCTCAGCCAAAATAGCAATGTATGGTCTCGTTTACATTGAAAGTTCCAAATTTACTCGACCATACATTGCCTTATTTTTGGCTTCTAAAGTAATGTACTATTGTTTATCGAGGGGAGAACATGACCGATTCCTACGAGGGTGTAGTTTGAGAGAGGGTGTGCCTCAATACACACGAGTTGGGAATCGCATTTTCTTCCTTGTTATGCATAGTGCTTTATAATACACCTATGAAAAAATTTAATTAAAAATCCTTGTAAGACTAAGAATAATATCACTTACATGAGAAGATATCTTAAGAACACTTGAAGTGGCATCATCCATCCGAACAGAACACAAACGGAACACATACTATATAACATAGGCTTACGCAGTTACACATAACATCAGGGCACTAAACAATTTTAATTAAACAAGTTAAATAAATCAAAGAAAGAAAAAGAATTCGCGCGGACATGTTGATTTTCCCTTATTTTTTACTTGAAAATATAAAACAATAGAGGCAAATGAAACAAAGCACATAGTGCCAAAAAATGTAAGTTATCATTTTGTGCGCTTAGAGATACAAACTTTTTATCTTTTGTCTAGAATTATGAATTTTAAAAAAAATGGAGGGAGGGAAAAATGTATGGGATAAATTCCGTATATTTTTGCCGCCCGCATATGTTCGCTTGGATTTACGTACTTTCTTCCCCTTTTTTAAGTAAGAACTAAGGTACTTTCCGAACAGGTGTAGTGTAAAGTAAAAACTTCTTTTGCACTTACTGTAACCCTACTTTTATCAAAACGAATTCATCATTTTATTAACAGTAGTGATGAAAGATCGCTGCTAAAATTTCAAATATTTTAATTTCAACTATAAAATATAACATTTCGATACTTCTAGCATAGAATAATAAATAATAGGTAATAGGTTAGGTGCTACAGTAGAAACACAACGTGCGACAAACTCTTCAAAAAACAAGTCTAACACGTGATTAGCATAAAAACCCTCTTGAACACCATTAAAATAGGCTCACTTTTATTCATTGATATTATAGTATTAGTTAGGAGTGAGTGAATGTCTATGAAACTTTCTTACAGCACGAAGAAGTGCACTGCATGCTCGAATTCTACAGCCTGATATTGAACCAATGGGAACCTTACATTAGCATCAAGTTGCCTGTTTCTGAACCGAGGGAGTTCATGCTGCACTCTCGCCCGCCCGGTAAATATTATATTATAGTATTCTACTAAATTAGCCGTTTTATAAGGATCACAATATCATTATTGTATTGTATTCCGTGATTCTACCTAATCTACATACCTACTTACTTATACTATGTATCTAACCTACACCTAAGAACATACTAATAATGAATCATGTAATATGAATAATAACGGCCATGATTCGGCGTAAACCAGATTTAACTAAAATAAAACCATACCCGTCATTTTCCGTCTTGAGTGAACAGAAAAGGATGGCTGTATAAACAGACTTATTATAAATCTGTTGTGATTTGAACTGGTCCCGACTTAAATCCTTTGAAATTCGTTCGTTCTATGTGACAGGATTATAATAAGTCCGTCTATACTGTCACCCTTTTCTGTTCGCTTAAGACGAAAATTGCAGGACCAAACTAAAATAAGTTAAGTTGGGTCTGCACCAGAATCAGCAGCATTAAATGAATTTAAATTTGAATTATATAATAAAATTAAAGTAATATTTATCTCTTAATTAGACGAAATATTTTCATAGCCTTCACATAATAAGCCTTAATAAAGTCTGCATTTATGAATGCACAAATATATCCTGCAATAAACTATACATTTTTCCAGAGATTATATTCGCTACGATATGGCGTATTCGGGTTGTAGCTGAAGACGCCGAAAAAACGACTTATCATTTCGACATGAATAGATTTATGCCTCCTAATGATCCTACTGGGGTTAGTAGCTATTTTGTAAAATATAATTAATACATACATGCATGCATATGTTACCGGAAATGTATTAAATCTAGGAATTATATATGTCGCAGTGAGATGACGAAACAAGGGATTTCGCGAAATCCCTAGGGATATCGCGTAATCCCGGTAGAAGGCGTAGTCGATCGATCATTACGTGGTGCCACATGCTAAGGATTCCTTGGACGGCTTACCGCACTAACATCTCGGTCCTAAAGGAACTGAGGATTGAGCAAACTCAGCGACTGTCCTCATATTGCTCGTAGGGAGAGCGACAATCTAGAGCGTCTAATAGTGACAGGGAAGGTGGAAGAGAAACAAACTAGAGGCCGAAGCCCAAAGAGATGGACGGACCAGGTATCCGAAAGGCTGAAGTTAACCGTCAGCGCCGTACTACATTAGGCGGCCGATCAAAACATGTGAAGACAGGCCGTTGATAAATTAAGGAGTCACGGTCCTCAGCATTGAGGGGCCGACAATTTAAGAGAAGGATAATTTATAAAAAAACAATGTCAATAATTTACAAAAACTGTTAGAATTAATTTTAAATCGATGTAGTACGCGTTGGTACACGGCAAGTTATGGACAAACTGGGGTTAAAACGTTAACAACATAAAACATATTTATATGCTATGCACAAAAATAGCAAGCCTCTATGTGAAAAGACTAACTACGTCATTTTTACAAAAACTGCGTGACAGCTTAAGGTAGCACTTTTTTTTAGAAGGATTTCATACATTTCCGGTTGTTATTTAGGATTTGTATAGATTTCCTAGGAAATGTATGTAATATAATTTATTTCACACATTTCTGGGTGACTTTAGGAATTATATATGTCGCAGGATTTTGATGAAATCGGTGTTTGTGATCAAAAATTTAGGATTTTGAATAAAACCCGGGTTTTGACAAAATACTGGTCGTCAGAGAATGGTCCAGTATTTTGTCAAAGTCCTGAGACATCCAATTTTTTTATCAAAAAACTAGTGTTTTGGTAAATTGGTTTTATGATAAAATTAATATCGGTTACTATCATATATTTGAGTAAAACAATAGAGACATGAGATCATTATTTTTTTGTTATAATTTTCCATGAGTTTTACTCAAATATAAAATAGGAATGATATCGAGCTTATCATAAAACCAAAAATCAATTTATCAAAACCCGGACTTTGACAAACAAAATACTAGTTCTTTTATCAAAAAATTGGATATCTCAGGACTTGACAAAATACTGGACTATTCTCTGGATTACGACCAGTATTTTGTCAAAACCTGGGTTTTGATCAAAATCCTAGTTTTTTGATCAAAAAACCGATTTCATCAAAATCCTGCGACATATACATTTCCTAGGAATGGTATACAATGTCAGATTTCATACTTTTCTTAACACATACATAAAGTCACGCCTGTATCCCTTATCGGGATAGGCAGAGCGTAAACCGATATTAGTGGGATTAAATATTTAACACGCAGTTTTCTACATTACAGCCCTAGTACTATTATATATTCTGTGATTACAGTTAGAATATGCGGAACCAGTCGACAACAGTGGAACGTCAGAAATAACCGCAGAGCACTTGTCTGGTATTTTGAATGTAGACTCCTACTTCAGTCCGCAACTAACACCACAGGCAAAGCTAAATGTTCGCTTCGGGAAACTGGATTTATATCTTCACAATTCTCTAACAAAATTAAACAAGTAAGTGCCAACTTCGTCCTGATAAGAAACAAACTTCAATTCATATCTCTTTATTCTAGAGGCTTTTATCCTGATAGAATAGCAAACATGTCTAATAAGCAGCACTGAACGTCAAAACGGCGCGATCGATTGAAGTAATTTTATTGTACCCATAATAGCTAATTAGTTATGTATCGTTTGCAGGAATGAATCGTATTTGGAAGGTTACTACGCTTCGAATCCTCTGATGCGGACACATCGCACATTTGTTTTATCCGCCGAAGACGCTATGATACATTTTGGCTATGATTCCCCGGCCGGATCAATGCTTTTGTTCCAAACTCATCTAATGTAAGTATGGTTTCGCTTTTTTAAACGCATTATGCAGTGAGTGGCATCTTGTTGTAAGAGTAGCTTATATTTTTACATAATATTTGGTATACTTGTACAGTTTACTAACTTGCATAATTAATACGAAATGTCAACAATCCATAGACTATTTTCGGAGAAAACTTCATCCGTTTCGAGTGGCCCTATGTACCCTTTCTCCTTGTCATACTGTACTATTTGGAGATAGATAGGAACTCTTTATTCTGAAAAAGACGAAACATTTAATGCAGATAAATGAAATGTGTTTTCATCTGTAGTACCCTTTGCCTGAATTAATATCGCCTTGTTTCAACTCAGGACTGAAATATTGGAGTGCTCGACTGGCACAATGGAGCCTCTGACAGACAAATTTAAATTGCAAGTGGGTTTGTCACTTCCTGATAATTTGCTGGAAAAATCACGCGTTAGACTTTGCTCTACGAGAATAAGAACTCATTTACACTTGTCGAGGTTACGAACGATTCAAGCACTTGCCGGTGACTGGAAGAACGCCATTCAACATGTGAGTATCTCTTGAAGTCTGTATTGCAATAGGTGCACAATCTAGCGCGATATTTAAGAATTATAAATATTATTTCACTTTTCTGTACGTTACAATAGGTAAGTTTCTTTATCTGTAAAATATCAATGATATGTATATTTCAGTATGTAACCACAGCCCAATCGCCAAAGAAAAACAGCCGAGAAGAGTCAATATTGATGTTAAAAAAAGAAGCGCAGACCGCCACCCAAGCTTTAGAAGGCAGAGTTTCGCTTTGGATACATAACACCTGTTCTGTGGCCTTACAAATGGGTCAAGAGAACACAGATGAAATTTTCCCTGTAGGACCGGGTACGAAACTGGCTTACAGGTAATAATTTATATTTACACTAGCTTTCCGCCCCGCGGTTTCACCCGCAGCTATTTTAAAAAAGGCTGAACCTATCGAGTGGGATATCAAAACAATGGTAGTTAAAAGGATAGTACAAAAATATATTATCTGCAAGATTCTTTCCACCCCTTTTCGTTGATTTTACTACATAACCAAAAATTGCTCATTACGGTGAGTAAATTTCGTAAAATTGGTACCTATCTCGATGCATCTTATAATTTCGTTGTGCTCTTAGTTCCACATCAGATTAACTTAAAATATCAAAATAGCTATATGTGTGCCTATAAAATTTGAGGAGTTTCCGTAATTTCTCATGGATCCCACCATCAGAATTAGATTTTGTTGGACACGGAACTGACATTGAAATATACCCTAAATAATCTTTCAAAGCGGATAAAATAAATTACGGAATTTTGAGGTAACATACATAAAAAAAACATACACCCCTATTGAGAACCTCCTCCTTTTTTTATTTGAAATCGGTTAAAAAAATAAGTCTGGTTCGATGACGTTCTAATTTTAAAATTTATTATTAAATCTGTTCAAATTATCAAAACACAAATTTTCTCTATGAAGTTCTTGAATAGAAAGGGTTTGCAATAGTTAGAAATCAAGAAAAAGAGCTGTTGATATTTTTACAAACTTTCATCACATATTTAAGGATAAAAAATCCAAAGACTCTGATACACGTGTCCATTAATTTTTGGTTATTAGCCTAAACACAAAATTATAAGATCCTAACTACAAAACTGACGGAGTTTCCATACAAACTTCCATCCCGTATTTAACCCCTTTAGTGGTAGAAAATCCAAAAACGCTGAAACACGTATTCATTACTTTTAAATCATTAGCCTAAATACAAAATTTTAACATCCTAACCACAAAACTGACGGAGTTCCCATACAAATTTCCATACCGTATTTAACTCTTTTAGGGGTAGAAAATCCAAAAACGCTGAAACACGTATTCATTACTTTTAAATCATTAGCCTTAATACAAAATTAGAAGATCCTACCTTCAAAATTGACGGACTTTCATACAAACTTCACACCCCCTTTTTACCCCTTTAAGGGGGGAAAATCCAAAAATCCTTTCTTAGTGGTAGGTTACGTTATTAATGGAACCTACTCTCCATATTTCACGATTCTAGCTTTGGTAGCTTAGGCTCTGCGTTGATTAATCAGTCAGTCAGTCAGTAAGGACAAACGATTTTATAAGTTTAGATGATATTGTTTTGTACCTTCAAATCAATTTTCTTTTTACTACTTTGAATGTACTATTTCAGGTGGCGGTATCCTGATGCACAAAAAAGACTACGATTTGCTGTTGCAAATCCTAATACCGATTGGCAGTGGTCTACCTGTAGGTACAATGGTGGCGATTCTGTTGTAAACACAACTTAATTTAGTTTGGTCCTGTCACTTTCTAAAATTTGAATAAAATAGACAGCTTGTTATAATCCTGTCAAAGTGAAGTTACTCGCCTTAAATAAGATGGCATGCTAGATGAAGTCGTCTTATTTAAAGCGTTATACGTCACTTTGTCAGAATTATAATTAGCTGTTTTATTTCTGTCTCTATTTTATTTAAATTTTAGAAAATGACAGGAACAGGGCCAAACTAAAATAAGTTAAGTTGTGTCTGCAACAGAATCGGCAATCTTACGGACGCCATACATTGTTCGTCGTGTAGAAAAAATGGGCTATTGATATCCGTAATCCGTATGTTTTTTCAGGCGTAACGTTTTCAGTGGGTGAGAGCCGCATTCGTCTGCCCGACGGTGAAGAAAGCAACACTCCCGGCGCAGGGGTGTTTCTTCACGTGACGGTCAAACAAATCGGCGCGCACCGGCTTATGCGCCTCTCAGGCAGACTCATCATTGCAAATATGCTCAAATGGAACCTGCTATATAAGGTAGCGCATACGACGGCTTTGGGGTAGAGTAGAACTGTTGCATGGTATTTAACCACTTTTTAATTAAACAAATTACCTAATTTTTACCTATAAACAATATTTTGTGGCACTGGGTAAAATATTAAGACCGCTATTACAATTTTTTTGCAATTTCGTGATTTTTGACGCTCTAATTCTCAATAACAGTAAAGTTTAATAATTATTTGGTAATAAATATCAATAGTGCCACTCTCGTTCTTGAATAGTTATTTAACACATTTTCAATTTTCTTTTCATATAATTTACAATAAATATTTTACGAACACGGTTTACAAGAAAAACTGGCGACGATGTAATTTTGACGCTCAAATTCATATAGTTCTATTCAATTCTAATAAAGTATAAAATTACAGAAAAATAAGTTGAATGCTTTACTTGGATAGTTATTTATCGGAATTTCTTAAAATTGTTTCGGTATCCCTGGAAAAAATCGTAAGGAATGCTTACTTTTTCTAATAAACGTCGTGATTTTGCGTCAATTATTTAAGGAGAGAAGTACTCTAAATCGGGCTAAACACGGTCTTGCATTTCACATTGTTATGATAGTTAATAGTTGAATTTTTAATAAATCTATAAATGGTTAGCTTCTCTAAAATATGGAGAACAACTAGATTCATAGATATAACCTAAGAATACTATGATTTCACCAGGAAATCAACAACACAATTTTAACAAAAACATTTTTATAATATAAAAGTTTTAACTATCATGAATACGATTCATCAATTCTTGTTTCTAAAAATTTTAAGATATAATTACTGTAAATGCCAATTCGACATTGACGCTGGCCTCAGAAATGCCCCCCAAACTATATCGAACATTAAAATTAACACCATGTATAGTCGCACTCGCACTTAAACGTGGCACTCGTACTGGCACTCAAACTTGAACTTTCACTCAAATTCATATGCAAGTGCTAGTTTGATAGATAGTGCGCGTGTTTAAGAGCGCGTGCGGGTATGAGTGCGAATACGAATTTCAGTCCGAGTGCGTGTATGATTGTAAGTGTGAGTTTGAATGCGAGTTCAAGTATGAATGCGTGTGCGAGTTTAAGTGCGAGTGCGGATATAATTGCATGTGTGAGTTTGAGTGCGAGTGCGATTACTACTGTGATTTTAGTATGATTTTGATTGCGAGTGCGATTTTATGTGCGAATGCGAGTTCTACTGTGATTTTAGTGTGAATTCAAGTGCGAGTGCGAGGTTGAGTGAGAGTGCGATTTCTACTGTGATTTTAGTGCGAGTTTGAATGCGAGTGCGATTTTATGTGCGAGTGCGAGTTTGACTGCTAGTATGAGTAAGATGGCAATACCATTGCGAGTTTGAGTGCGAGTGCGAGTTTGGGTGCGAGTGATAGTTTATGTGCGAGTGAATATGCGAAATCGAATGTGAGTACTTTTTATTGACATCTTGTATACCTATACAAGGTGTTAATTTTAATGCAATTTATTGTTTAGGGGGCATTTCAGTAACTTTGCCATACACCCCGTATAGATGATGTTAACACCCTGTATAACTTCCCCATACACCCCGTATAGTTGATTTTACACCCTGTTTAACTTCCCCATACACCCCGTATAGTTGATTTTAACACCCTGTATATCTCTTTCCCATGCACCCCTTATAGTTGATTTTAACACCCTGTATAACTTCCCCATAATCGTTTAGTTGCCTAGCATCCTGTATATCTTGGCGGGAATGACACACTTAGCATTATAAATGTATTCATTTGAATCAACTTGATAATAAAACAACATAACACTACTTCATACTACATACATACTTTGTATAAAATTATGATCACGAAAGTTGAGCATAACATAACCAATATTGTCCAGACTCTGGATATAAAAAAGACTAAGAGTATCTTACGATTTAGAACAAAGTACCAAAATAATTTTACAGACTATAGTCGGACTTTTACGCACACTAACGTAGCTTCGTCTATTGCGTACGAAAACATGCGCGCGGGCGGGCGAAATCGAGCGATTACGATTTGTAACAGGGCTCTTAACGATCGGATCCTATTTGCTATAAACATTTTTAGTTACTATTGAGCAGATTTTTTAATCGACAGGTTCGCGCGCAACAAATAAAAGACAAGACCTGGAGTACGGCATCTTCAGGAGAGCTGAGTGAAGAGAGTATCGGCCAGAGCATCATCTGCGCCACCAACAAAGAAATGGTGCTCAAGTAAGTAACAGTACCTTTCACTCTAGCTGCATCTCAGTACGAATAAATTGAATAATTTCTCTTAAGCTTTAATCCTAAGAAATTAAAAGTACACTAGGCGATTCGATTCCCTAAAGGCTGCTGCACACTGCCGCCGGCATGCCGGCGGCACAAGTCGCAGAAACGAGCGGCCCGCAAGAAACTCAACCTTAACTCCATAAGTACGTCATATTTTACAATTTTTTAGGCTGAAACGGAAATAATTGCGGTAAAGCTGCATTTTTGATATGACGTATCATTTGAGGTATATATCACAAAAATTTTTGAACAGTTTCGTATCAGGAGCAGCCCATTTGGTATGATTTCAAAATTATTTTAGTTTTTATTTAGAATTAGTGATCAATATGTAATGGTGTGATATATTTTTAGAATCAGCTCAAAATGCCCTTTCCTATGATACCAAACACGGCTTCCAATGTTAATACTCGATTTAATAAAAAAAACAACTCAGCTTGCGAAAATTTCAGACTGCTGTAAATCTGGAATTAGACTATCTAGGTGGACCCAAACAACATACCAAAAATGCAGCTTTACCGCAATTATTTATATTTCGAATGTAACTAATGACGTACCTACCAAGCGCCAAGTAACATTGAGCCGCGCGCGGTCTGTGGCATGCCGCCGGCTTGTCCGCAACAAGGCCATGCCGGCGGCACGGTATGTAGCAGGCTTAACGAGTTTTGTCATCTTCACTCATTTCTAAGCGATACCGATACTCTAGGAACCGAGTGTAAGCGCACTGATGTCTTGTGGAGTAGGTAGGAAATCAACTAACATGTTAGTGTAGAGTGTTC
Organism: Scrobipalpa atriplicella; assembly: GCA_029255725.1. Lineage (NCBI taxonomy): Eukaryota > Metazoa > Arthropoda > Insecta > Lepidoptera > Gelechiidae > Scrobipalpa > Scrobipalpa atriplicella. Next base: position 37,934 of record JARACY010002669.1, read on the forward strand.
TCTTAGTTAGTGCAATATTTACATACAGTACCGTAATATCTAGTAAATACAATAATATCTAGCTCTAGGAACCGAGTCAAGCTCTAGTAGCTGAAGTAGGTAATCAACCAACAAGTTAGTGTAGAGTGTCCACTTATTGCAATAGGTAATATTTCTTCTAGTTGGCATTTAAACCTTGAAATAAATTTGTTTAATACGCCTTGTACCGCACCATCTGGCACCATTCTTAGTATTGTAAGTAATTTGTTGAATCTTATTTTTTACAGAATAAGATTTTTAAAGCAGGATACTGGATGGTCTGGAGATATTCCGCTGAAAGAATGTCCTAAAGAAAACGTACCGTGGTTGGTAAAAGGTAAGTCTCTCTTTTCTTATAAAAAAATAAAAACCGTCAAAGCCAGTATTGTCTGACCCGCTGGAATGAATACAGAATATATTAAGACTTGCAAATTTTTTTTTCAGTTCCAAGTGAAGGCCAGGTGCCTTACATATCAGTGTGGTGTCGAGTTGTACGCGCTCGCACTCAAACTCACACATGCAATTATATCCGCACTCGCACTTAAACTCGCACACGCATTCATACTTGAACTCGCATTCAAACTCACACTTACAATCATACACGCACTCGGACTGAAATTCGTATTCGCACTCATACCCGCACGCGCTCTTAAACACGCGCACTATCTATCAAACTAGCACTTGCATATGAATTTGAGTGAAAGTTCAAGTTTGAGTGCCAGTACGAGTGCCACGTTTAAGTGCGAGTGCGACTATACATGGTGTTAATTTTAATGTTCGATATAGTTTGGGGGGCATTTCTGAGGCCAGCGTCAATGTCGAATTGGCATTTACAGTAATTATATCTTAAAATTTTTAGAAACAAGAATTGATGAATCGTATTCATGATAGTTAAAACTTTTATATTATAAAAATGTTTTTGTTAAAATTGTGTTGTTGATTTCCTGGTGAAATCATAGTATTCTTAGGTTATATCTATGAATCTAGTTGTTCTCCATATTTTAGAGAAGCTAACCATTTATAGATTTATTAAAAATTCAACTATTAACTATCATAACAATGTGAAATGCAAGACCGTGTTTAGCCCGATTTAGAGTACTTCTCTCCTTAAATAATTGACGCAAAATCACGACGTTTATTAGAAAAAGTAAGCATTCCTTACGATTTTTTCCAGGGATACCGAAACAATTTTAAGAAATTCCGATAAATAACTATCCAAGTAAAGCATTCAACTTATTTTTCTGTAATTTTATACTTTATTAGAATTGAATAGAACTATATGAATTTGAGCGTCAAAATTACATCGTCGCCAGTTTTTCTTGTAAACCGTGTTCGTAAAATATTTATTGTAAATTATATGAAAAGAAAATTGAAAATGTGTTAAATAACTATTCAAGAACGAGAGTGGCACTATTGATATTTATTACCAAATAATTATTAAACTTTACTGTTATTGAGAATTAGAGCGTCAAAAATCACGAAATTGCAAAAAAATTGTAATAGCGGTCTTAATATTTTACCCAGTGCCACAAAATATTGTTTATAGGTAAAAATTAGGTAATTTGTTTAATTAAAAAGTGGTTAAATACCATGCAACAGTTCTACTCTACCCCAAAGCCGTCGTATGCGCTACCTTATATAGCAGGTTCCATTTGAGCATATTTGCAATGATGAGTCTGCCTGAGAGGCGCATAAGCCGGTGCGCGCCGATTTGTTTGACCGTCACGTGAAGAAACACCCCTGCGCCGGGAGTGTTGCTTTCTTCACCGTCGGGCAGACGAATGCGGCTCTCACCCACTGAAAACGTTACGCCTGAAAAAACATACGGATTACGGATATCAATAGCCCATTTTTTCTACACGACGAACAATGTATGGCGTCCGTAAGATTGCCGATTCTGTTGCAGACACAACTTAACTTATTTTAGTTTGGCCCTGTTCCTGTCATTTTCTAAAATTTAAATAAAATAGAGACAGAAATAAAACAGCTAATTATAATTCTGACAAAGTGACGTATAACGCTTTAAATAAGACGACTTCATCTAGCATGCCATCTTATTTAAGGCGAGTAACTTCACTTTGACAGGATTATAACAAGCTGTCTATTTTATTCAAATTTTAGAAAGTGACAGGACCAAACTAAATTAAGTTGTGTTTACAACAGAATCGCCACCATTGTACCTACAGGTAGACCACTGCCAATCGGTATTAGGATTTGCAACAGCAAATCGTAGTCTTTTTTGTGCATCAGGATACCGCCACCTGAAATAGTACATTCAAAGTAGTAAAAAGAAAATTGATTTGAAGGTACAAAACAATATCATCTAAACTTATAAAATCGTTTGTCCTTACTGACTGAC
>JARACY010002670.1:0-40297 GCA_029255725.1 Scrobipalpa atriplicella
ACCTTATTTTTATACCGTCGATTGAGTTTAAAATAATACCTATGTATAAAATATAAATTTTCAAATGTTGATGTTTAGCTTTTGACCTTTGAAGCATTTTAAGTCTTAATAACTTATTTCTGTCTGCTCTAAGTTTTGCAGTTTCTTTTTAACTTTCGTTACATTTATTAAGATTTATCTATTAAAAATACCACTAGGTGTTTTGGGTATCTCTACGTACTTGTATGTCGTTTGTTTCGCTTATACTTACTACTTCCAAATTCTTAATACTTACTCTTCCAAACCAGCAGCTCCCAGGAATCTCTTAATAAATAAACAAATTTTTCAAACTCAACTTTCGTTCATGTTTCATTCCCCTCAATTTGATTCAACCCTTTGGAGGAGACTCGATGAAATGCAAAGCATCTAATTTTATATTCATAAATCTCAGCAATAGGCTACTTCGAGCTACTGGTATTCTTAAATTTTCGTTACATCTGCCCTGCGGGTGCTTTTGAGCCCTCTAAAGGTTATTTCGTTGCTCCAATAATATAGAAGTTCGACTTTTAAATGGCTTGAGTTTGAGTACCTATAACCACTACACTTTATTATGTAAATAATTTCAAATTTGTATATTTTTTTTCAACAAGAAATAAGATATTGTTAAAATAAGATACCTATTTATCGTGGTTTTTCTATTATTAATAATTATAATTATCATATGTTGATAACCGTGAGAGTTTTATACTTAAAGGATAAAAAATGTTGTTTTTAAATTATCTAGTATCTCACTGATAAATTTTATAGTTTAAAAATACATTTTTGACAGTCTACTCAAAGATGAATTGGATGAAATTTTTTATTTTATTGTAGTTTTGAAATGAGTTAAGATAAATTTATAAAGATGGCAAAGATATACTGTTAAAAAAAATTGCTGTCTGAATAACTTTCTAAATGAAACTAAACAACTTTCCCCAAAGAACATAGGTTGAAATATGAAAAAAAAATATTTAGCCCCCCCATACAAATGATATCAGTGATTTGAGTAATTTTGTATGGGAAGGCCAATTTTTTTTCCAAATTTCAACCTCAAGTTGATTCTTTGATTGAAGAAAAGTTGTTCAGTTTCATGGGTGTAAACCTACACTCTTAAACTTTGCTCAGCAATTTTTTTTTCATCCGGTATATCATCAGTTCCAAACTTTGCATCATTTTATATGTACCTACTTGTTTGTGTTTATTTGTGTCCATGAAATATTTTATTGAATTTTACTGGGATTTCATTTATTGTGGGATCGTGTAAGGTCACCAAGATTTGGAGAAATTTTAAAATAAAATGGATAAAATAAGTTTTACAACATTTTTATTACATATTATTATTGTTTGGCAAAAGGAAGAATAACATGCTTTGATTTTTACAATTTTACCTTAAACTTTTAATACTTTTTGGTTCTTAACAGTTAAGTAAATATTCACAGGAATCTCACACAAATTACTTTTAAATAAAATTAAGTATTAATCTAAATTATGATAAATCGTAGAGATTATAATGTACATTATAATTGAAATAAATTTGTAGTTTTAGCACCAAAATAGCAAGATATGATTTCAAGACAAAATTATTATAGCTTTTATAGAAAATGGACAATTATATTCAGCTGTGTATTTATTATGGTAGAGAAATTACGTAAATGCTCATTATCACAAAATCCATTAGCAATATGTCAATTGTAATAATAATTACAAGTAATATAATACAATAATAAAAGTTCACTCCAGCAGCCGAAATTTGTACATTAATCACTATTATTTATTTACACAATATTTATTGCACGATTATTACTATGGAATGTTGCGGTTTACACAATACCTACAAATACAAATATTTGAATAGCAGTTCATTAAATTATTTTACACTTAGCATACAAACTAGTTGAAATTGGATTAGCAACGGCCTAGTCAAAATATATACAGTTACGTATAAACATAGCACACCACTTTACATTATTCTATGAGAATTGAAAGGTACCGGCGTTTACAAAATTACTAAGCTAGCTAGACTATTTGGGTACTTTACATAACATCACAAATGCACTGGATATTTCTGACTTCAGTCTAGTAGGGTCACGAAGGGTGTCCATGTCCAGTCCTGCCGTTCTGTCGTCTCGATACGTGCGACTCGAAATGAATATTTCGTTTAGTTCTTGAGAAGAATGCCGCGTTGCATCCACTCACTGAACACCTATGCAACGATTGTGCATGAATCGTTTCACAATGATGTTTCAGACTGGACAGGTCTTTGAAGTTTTCTCTGCATCCCCGACATGGATAACTACCATCTTTGTTCGGTCGTGGCGCTTCGTCTTCGATGCAGTAGTTCAGCTTTGGCGTCAATGGAGGCGAGAAGTTTTGGTTTTGACAGCCGAAGGCGTTAAGCCCTGGCGGGAGAAACCCTAGAGGAATTGGAGGGAAGTTAGGCAGCATACCGAAGGGCGTGAATAGGAAGGGGTGTTGGGCAAACATGTCACGGTTGTTTAAGTACGCCTCAGGTAACTGTAGATGTGGGTATGGTGAGCTAAATGGTATTTGGTTCATATGGTTTTTCAGCTTGTCAGATTCTTTTGCTTTGTAGTATTTGTGCGATTCGATGTAAGGGACAGCCCGTTCATCGTCACTTAATCTAGCCAACATTTCAGTCTGCTCTCGTGCTTTCTCCATCATCCTTGAAGGAGATTCGTCTCTCACACGTAATTCATCGGATAAGATTTTTCTGTGTAAGTTTACATTAGCACTATGCCGATCTCGACTTCGTCTGGAGGTAAAAGCAGCTCTGCATCCCTCAGTATTGCATTTGTACATTACTTTTAAGTGTGCATTTTGGTAATGTGTTTTCAAAACGTACATATTCTGAAACATCTTTCCACAAACTGAACACTTTCTAGGATTTTCTTGGTCTATGGGAACATCTGTGGTATTGACAAAGAAACCACCTTCAAAATGACCAAATATTTGTCCCTGAACTTCTTCGGAATTGCAGTCATAGCTCGATACAGATGATGAAGGTGACCGGTCTGAGTAGTCGATGGTTTCACCCATTGAAAGATTATACGGTGTCATGGTGCTGTACACATCATTCCGCTTTAGCATATTTGGAAAATCACCTTTTGATAGACTTTCCAATCGTTTCAGCGCATTTTCTGAAGAATATTCATCATTTGTTGGAGTTTTCTCAATTGCTTTGTCAGAATTTTCTTCTTTAACTCGTAAATCTTGTGCATTATGATTTTCGGAGGGTTCTTCTTTGATGTCCACAGGCTCATCTTTTACTTGTTTTTCTTCTACTTTCTCTTGCGGCTGGGTTGATTCGTGGTATTCAGATTCGCAACTTTCAGTTTTGACTCTTTTTAGATCTAGAGCTTCATCTTCACCATTTACTTCTTTGTCGTCAGGTTTTTCATATATTCCATTATCAGATACGTAATTGCTTTGAACTCTTATGGGGTTAAGATTTTTACGCTTTCTTTTCATAATTTCAGGACTTGCACTTTCTTCTTTTCTACGGTCATGACTTTCATTATTATCACTGACACTTCTTTGGTCATAATCAGTTTCGGAGTCCTCAACTGATCCAGTAGATTTATTTAAGTTAGAGTAGTAGTCGCTGGTATCCATATGATCGCCTTCTTCGTCATCTTCGTCTCCAGCAACAACCACAATCCCATCATCTTCGTCAGATTCTCCCTGCTCTTGATGTCCATCTCTCTCTTTTTCTCTGTCCGAATCGGATTCTCTTCGCATCATTGTGCGATCCATTGAGTCATTAAAGTGCATACTATTCTTAAACTCTAAGGGAAGATTTGGTGCAAACTGCCTCATGTTCGGTGGTGGGTTCATAAGAGGGTATGAACCGAAAGGATGCATTGGGTTCATAACTGGAGGTAAACCCAATCCAGCTGCGTGCGGTGGAATTAAGACTGAGTGAGCTGAAGCGCTTCTGCCGTCATGAGGAGAAATCTTTCTTCTTAAGTGTGGTGAATGAAGTTTAGGGTTTGGATTGGCGCTATGTCTATTTCTTGATCTTCTGGAACTGAACATCATACTGCAGCCCTCGACTGTACATTTATGCATTTCACGAAGATGGACAGCTGAGAAGTGAATTTTCAGCGCCCCTTTATCGCAAAACGTTTTCAAACAAACGTTACATTGCACTCTTTTCTTGCCAGTTGCAGGGTTGATGAAGTGTGTGCCAAGATTCAATGGTATTTGTGACGCACCCCATTGTCTCTTTGGTGGGCTGATACATTTTCCTAGCATCAAATTTCTACTGTTTTGAGCTGCTTCTGCAAAGGCATCTTTACTGAGGTTGAGAACATTCTCATTCTCTGGCCGACTGTCATCTGATCTTGCTTTTCCAGGGTTGCTTTTAGTTTTGTCGTCTGGTGATTCAACTGGTTTAGCAGACATTTGAGGAAGTAATGCTTGCAGTGAAGCTAATCCCATCGGGTTTTGACTGAGAGCGGCAACCATCGCTGCAGGGTGGTTGAAGGTTGAAGGCATGGTCATCGGTGGTATGGGCAAGTTGCCCGGCATTGGGAAGTTCATAAACTGATGTCTCATCAACTCCATAGCTTTTTCAGCTGAACTGATATCGTAGTTAGGTCGTCTAGTTTCTTCTTTCTCTGTGGCGTCATTTACTTTATGTTTACGGAAATCAAATGGCTGCATATTTTGAAGATGACTTAGTGGGGATGAGTTGATTGGACTAGTAGCTGATAAGGGACTGGATGAGGTAGATAGGCGGACACTGCGAGTGGGTGACGCTTCGGCTGAGGAAGCTCTATGAGTCGGAGAGTGATTTTGTACTGGTGATGTTCTGTTGTTACTAGGTGACATTGTTTCTCGTTTTACACCAAAACTATCTTCTTTCAGCGAATGGTTTCTCAATTCTCTCTCTTGAATGCTTTTCAGATATTCGAAGTGCTGCTTGGCTTCCATCATGTGCTGAAAGTACTTTAACGACTCTTCGTTACGTGCTTCCTTTCCAGAGTTTTCCATGAGTCTTCGGAATTCAGCTTCAATCTTCAATTGATCTAAAGCTCTGGAATCAGGGTAGTCTGGTTTCTTTTCCTTGGTTTGTTCGTATTCCTGGCTAGCTCCGGGTGAAGGAAGCCCATTCTTCTTGTAAAGTGGAAGGAGGGAAGTTTTGTGGAGTGCCCTCGCCTCTTGCAGCTTTAGGATTTGTTGCAGGGCCATGTTGTGTTCTGGTTCTCGCCCGCCCCATCGCTCAGCGTTGCTCGATTGAGATTCCTGTAACAAAAGATACCATACATTAGTATAATTAATAGGGTTCTTAGATTTAAATTTAAAATCTTGATTAAAGGATGCACATGTAGTAATAGCAGATCAATTATCATAAACAAGGTTATAAACTAAAGATTCATTCAATCAAATTACCATGAAAGAGTATAGCTAATCGTAAAAGATTATCGAGTCTAGAGCAAGCCCTAAACACTGGTTCGAAATGCCTCTTCAAAATAACAATCGGTCCGACACAAAACCACACCTTGCGTTTTCAAAGGCTAATATCAAATTAATTCCGAGAACGGAGAGCAATTGGGTAAAATTGTGTAAAATGACGGTTTCGAGTCGACTCAAGAATAGAAAAGTGGTTTGTGTCGCGTGTTCGGAACGATTTAATCCGAAAACTAAATTGCTATTCATTTGGTTTGTTTGGGCCTCGACGCTCGCGTTGTCAAACTTAAGCTCCAGTTAATGTGGCCACTCCTCTACAGACAGCTTAATGTCGACCTCTATTATTCAGATGACGAAATTAGTTCCCATTTTATTCTATTAAATTTTTGTTATCTGCAGTAATGATACCAATTTTTTTGCAATCATACTTGGGAAAGCATTTTATTAGTTGCAAAACTACTTAGATTCATCGTTTTGGTACAATTAGATGTCACTAATAGTAACTTATCTAAATAATACCTACCACTAATACCAGTTTCTTAGATATATTAATTTCTTTATTAACATAAGTACCTACTAATAAAATTATAAATAAACGAAAATACTACAATAATGCTTAAATCTATGATGTGAAAATTATTTAACTTAATTATTATCATCAATAAGGTGCTTGATAAAAAAAAAATATGCTGTGACACAACAAGTACAAAAATGTAAATCAAACGGCTATAGAAAATTCCAAAGTGCCAAAATTGCAGCATTATTGCCGACACCGTCCCTCAGCCGTGACGTCACCAGCCTGTCGCCTGCCAAAATCGTTTGTCACTCGATTATAGCGTGTAAGCTATAGGGTGGCCATATCATTACCCTTTCTTGGTAAATTACATGTCGTTTACCCGTCGCGTCGGCGGCAATTTCACGTAAAAACCGACAATTACACAAAAAGATTTTATTTTCGTTTCTAATGCCACAAGGATCACCAAACCGCAAGGGATTTATTGTAATAAAGTGTCGTTTAGGAAAAATACACGTTCCACGATTGCTGGGACGAAATTATAGAGCGTTCCAAAAGCAATTTCGTGTACTCACAAAAGATTATAAACTGCGCTTTTTTGTTTGAAGTCGTTTTCGAGGGATATGATTCGATTTCGTTATGATGTTTTCTTGGGATTGGTAGAGAGTTTAAAGACAGATGTGAGTTTAATGGGGTCGTTCAATTACTTCATACATTTTTTACTGGGAACGAAATTGCCTTGTAAATGCTCTATGGCAGTCATTTAGTTTGCTAGGACTAAAATATAAACAGGCCGGCCGTATCTCTACGCGTTCTTGTTTATTTTTCTTTGATCAAAGTGCGTAGGTACTATAAACTTATTTTTAATTTTGTTTCATTAAACTATTGCCTTAGAGGATATAAAAATATTTTTATTGAAAATGATGTATCCATACGCCAATATTATACAATTAATATAATGAATACTTTATGGTTTAAAACAGATGTTGTCATTTAAAAGATGCGCCGGCGTCGTTTTGAACGATCCCTCCCAGCCAATCACAGTGGCGCTTGACGTAAATTCGTATACTTTTTATAAATAACATGTCTTGCGCGGAACGTGTGTAATTTCTTTAAATAATTGAATTTTATGCAAAAAAAAAACGCACAGGTGTTCGTCGTAATGACATAAAAATTTAAAAGGTATTACTGTCGATTAAACTTAACGCATGTTTACTGAAGATTGATACAATATGATGGAAAACTAAAACGCAGTAAGTTAATAAGTCTACTTTATTAGATTCTGTTTAGAATTTGAGTTTATTAATAATAATGTTAATATATTTTTATTGATTGATTAAACCAATAATTCCGGTTCAATATTGGCGGCAGTCTCATAATGTTAATAATCTACTAGTGCGGATATAAGTGTAATATTACTTAAAAACCTGTTTAAATCTTTGATTGGTATCAATCTCTGAGCACCAACCATATTATTTATAGACCTACTTATACATAATTATAGAGACACAAAAACACTCGTTAAGCCCTAATTGATCATTAAATTCTAGACCTACAGGCAAAAGACGAAACGTGACCCGTACCTAATACTTTTATTTTTAGTCTTCCTATAAGGCAATCAGTTTTGAACTGTGGGAATCTCGCAACTCACAAGTAATTGTCAACAGCCAAGACAAAAAAAGAAGTCGCAAAAAATCGGCCAAAGTCGCGATGTTAAGCCGAGGTGAATAACCGCTTGGCATTTCTTTGCAGTTCGGATTAACGTAGCGCGAAAGAAAAAGAGTCTATTTTGGAATGACCGGAATGAGAAGTTAAAAATTGCTCGCATATCTGACCCACGCCTACCGGTACAGCAATGGACAAGCGGACATAATTCACGGAGTTTTTTAAACCGTCCACTATAAAGTCTACCTTACTGCTTTCTTTTAAAGGCTCGCCGGCCAGTGTTTTTAAGGTTTTATTTTTTTAAAAGGTGCATTTCGCGATGATCGTTTTTTTATTTTGTTTTCTTTTTCCAGCCAGCTTGCTGTCGTGACATGCCATATTGTTCAGGCATGATACATGAAGTAAGCGGACTGGTCCACGTACAGTGGGGCGCACAAGGCATTGCCATTTGCGTAATGATCGTCTTAAACATGCGCAGGAGTTGAACGCCGAGTTTTTCTTGTGGGAAATCTTTGCGTATGGTCAACAATCGCGTGTGTGCCGTGTAAAGACAAAGTCACTTAGCTGCACTTAAGCCTTATGTGGGTATGCAAAATTTCATCCGTACAAAAGACAACATAATTAAGTAAGATGTATAATTTTGTCCTGTATTCGTTTACAGTGCCTGTTTTTGCTGTTTACCATCTGTGTTCGGTCAATGTTTGAAAAATTTGTCTTTTGCCTCATAGTTAATATACGTCATTTTAATTTATGGCCGAGATTGGATTCGACAGAAAATTCCACACGATATCATAAATTAAAGTGTGTAGTAAAAATACTCTTAGCACATGTGCCTAACATAAAAATTAAAGTCCTCAACTATGAAACAAACTCCTACGAACACTTGTCCATGAGCCAGTACAGCTTACTCGTTCCAGCAACTAGCAGCAAGCAGCCCCTACCTAATAATTAGTCTGTAAGGTTCGCAGCTAGCGACTAGCGACTCTAGGTAGGTGCTCAACCAGCGGGTAGGTGCGCAATAGAGCATCCAATCCCGATCATTTTCATCAATCCCGGGATTTCGGGATTAAAAGCACGTAAAGAAAATTCATAGTGTTTTATAGGAGCTATAGGAAAACATTAAATGTTCCAGCTGTTATAGGAATCAGTAGAAGGTTTACATCTGAACGGTTAACAATCATGATACAAATAAACAGTTTTCCTTTCTAAAACTCTAAAACCTTGTCAAACGTGGAGGCTTATAAAGTTATCTGACAAATTAGGATGCACTACGCAACTTTTTTTTTAAATTTTGATTATCCCGAAAATTCCGAGATTTCTCAGACCTAATTCCGAAAACTTCGGGACTGGAATACGGCCGGGATCCCGGGATCGGGATTGGATCCTCTAGCGCGCAACTAGCGGGTAGGTGCGCAACTAGAGAGGGTTGCAACAAGATAAACACCGTGACGGTGAATCGCAAATCGCACTATAATTGCTTGGTTGGAGTTAGAGTTTAATAATGTAGAGTTCGAACGCCTAAAGTGCGACAAACTAGGTGGTACTTCTAATAATAGATTAAAATTACCCCATTGGTAATATTGAATGGATTGTTAGCACTGTTAAATTGTGAAATTAGTTTATAAATCGCTGTTTATAAATTATAGCAGTATCCAAAAATCTAGTTACAAAAGTAAGCTAATCGTTTGCACTGCCACCGCCGATACATATACGTAAAATTAATCCGCACAGGCTGACTGGAAGATATTGATTTTTAGAAATATTAATCTTGAAAATCCTCTGAAATAGGAGTTTGAGAGATGCAAAGAATGTAACGGCGAAACTAGTAGTACTTAAGCCGTTTTAAAAGGCTTATGAGGTAAAAGCACAATTTTCGTCACCAGACCCAAACAATTCAGTGCCTCAAAAAACCTCTTGTCTTGACGTCACATATCAGTACCGAACATTCATACAATGTCGACATCAGACATGGCGATTGTATCAATATTTGTCGTTCATTTAACAATGGATCATGGCGGTGTGGGTGGCCACGGTTTGTGTTTGTCTATTAATTTGATTAACGCATTGCTCTGTTAATAACGTGATTCACTGTTCTAGAAACTAGAAAGGTGATTTCTGGCTTTTGGCTTGTCATTCACAGAACAAACCAGCGTTAGCAGTACAGTTTTAGTACAGGTTGTTTCGTATCAAAATCGTTTTCGGACAAAAGTAAATAATGTGTTTTCGTATTACAACAGAATGATCGAGTATTGGTAAGAACCTCGTAATAAAAATGTCACTAAATGGAACAGAAAGTAATAGAATCAGCATTTAACATAAAAGCCTATTAGGCATGTCTAAAAGTACGAAAGAAAATTGATCTTCAGGGTGAAAGACAACTTTATTGAGTTGTAACGATAAACAAACTGTAACTAAGTTAGGTACTTACTTAAAAGAGTACATGTTTTAAATTAAGACACCTGAAGAACTACGGACTTTCAACTAAACTTTAGAAACTAAACACCATTTACCGTATCATTAACTTAAATTGGGAACCGATACTTCTTACTTCACGCAAACGTGTGGTTACTTACATTATACGACATTTTCTATAATGCGCGTCGCTTTTACATTGTTATTACAGAGACAATGTTATTATTACATATTACAGTGTCCTATAATTCGGTCGTTTACCCTATTAAAGGTGAATACGTTGATACAATTTAGATTTAACGAAATTATCCTCGAAGCGATCGCTCAAGTTTAAAATAGGTAATGATATACTTGAACAAGTGTATAGTCTGTGGTATAGTCGTTGAGCTTATCTTAATCTGGGCTTTAGGCGCCTTGTGCGTCGTTATGGGTATTAAATAATAATTGGATAAGGCAGGGGTCAAGTGGTCGCGTTTGGTGGGTGTGACACTAAAAATAAAACTAGAGTTTTATGGTTATGATGATACACGCTCTTAAGATGTTGTGATTGAGTTTTAGCTAAAGGCGATAAACCAAAGGTTGATTCAAAAATTTACGGTCATAAAAGTTTCAAATAAATGGAGTTATTAATGGAAAACAAACCTTTTGGTAATCATCCTCCCACCAGCGTTTCACAAACGCCGTAAGATTCAACAGACTATCGTAACTTTCACACATTGTCACTCAGATGTAACACAAAGTCGTCCACAAAAAACTAAAAATCCATGAAGTAAACTTTTCACAAAATGTTTTTCGTCAAAACTCTCCGAAGTAGAGTCCAACTCAAACTGAAATCGCGAAACTTTTGGCAAGATCAAACACCAAGCCGCACAGGTCAAGACTAATCCTGTGACATGAGGCTTAAGCCTTCTGTGACAGAGCCAGGAGTGGGGGTGGAGGCGTGTCAACCCTTGACTCTACCTGACACACAAAAGATAACCAACAATAGCCTCACTTACCCTGCCGGTAAACTTCGCGCAATAACAGCCCATTCTATGTTTTTATTGTTTTATGCTCGTGGTTTTTAATCCTCTTTCAGTAACTGGGTTTATTTTATGGTGATAGAGGGATTTAAGTAATTCGATGCTACTGGGTGACGATAATCTGTCGTCGCGCCTTATTTACATTATTTAAGTCGTGTTAATCTTGTTTATATCCTTGTCAGGTGTCTTATGGCTTAAATACCGCGTTGTACAACGATGTCTTTAAAACTATTAGGTTGAATGAGATTAAATTATATCTTTCACAAAATAAATATTCTTATATGCATTACGAGGTTCTCTCTCATTTTGTTAGTATCTTTGAAAAAAGTACAGAAAACTTATTGAATCGCTACTGTAATTTTTAACTTAGATTTAATTTTGATTTTACTTCTCAAAGATCCCTTTGTTCAGGGATGCATATGTATGTGATGGATTTGTGTGACGCACACAGGCGCCGTGCTACAAATTAAACTCGCTGTGCGTTACCTTAAGTAAGTAATATGGAAAACCCCCTACAAAAAACGTTCGGTAAGTACCTACCCTCAAAAATAACCACGATCGGCCACAGCCGGTCGAAATATTATATTTTCAAACTTCCCCGAACTTATGAGGAGTCTGGCAAAGGCGCACAATATCTACACAGCCAAAATGTACTTTTTGCAAAATTTACAATACCTACTAAAACAATAATGATTTTTCTTCGAAACAGCGTCGGCGCGTTTGTAGTTGACCGTGTGTGAGACACATAGATAAATAACAAAAGGCTAAGGGCAGTAAAGTTGGCGTCGCGTCTAACAATACTGGCTATTACCCTACTGATAAGCCGTCTTTACTTACGCTAAACAATTTTCAGGTGGTTCAAAAGAATACAATTGTTTTTTAAATGGACTTGGACAAAGGTCACAAGGCTTTGAGTTGAGTCTAGGAAACACATGTATAAGTAAAGAAATGTATTTGAAACTGTCTTTAATTTTTGAATAGCTTCCAAATTTCTTGTAAGTTACACAAAGTATGTAAATTTTCTATGCTTTGAATTAAAAAAAGAATAACAGAAAGTGCCAAGACATTCTTTTAGTAAACACTCCGCAAGAACGATCCAACTGATGGTAAAAGGGCTTCTTGATTTTAACTTGTGCCTTTACAATACGCAACACAACTACTCACACCAGCCAGACACTAGGAGTTCTACTCCATTCCAAATACAATCATAATTATAATCAAAATAATTCCCTAACTCATTAAAATTTCAGTTCCAATTCAATAACAAGAACAATATTAAGGTTTCTATCATTGCAGTCATCACTTACCCTGTCAGGGCCACTCCTTCATCAGATACCCTCGACTCTTCGACCAGGCCGCCCGGGGCTGCGTTGTAATACAACTTTGCACCTAATAATTCCGCTTGCCAATTATAATTTCCATGTGCGTTCCGTATTTTATACGCGTTTCTGTTCCGCGGTGTATGTGGATGATTTTATCGGGGGGCGGGAAATGTCAACGCTATAATGAGATTAATTGTACATACCCTTGTATTATGTACCTATCTATATAATGTATTACATGCATGGCCCATAGTTTATTTATTAAGGTGCCTTTACAAAATTAAACAGTTGTAGGAAAAAACGACGAGGTCTAAACAGTAAAATAGTTCAAAAGTCATAGTTCATAAGTCAAACCAAATGTTACAGTAGTAAAAATATGACAAAAGGTAATTTTATTCAATTATTTTTGATTAAAAAATCTCGGAGTCCAGTAAATCAGTTTTCAAAATTTTTATCATTAATCATTTTAAGAATATGAGTTGGTTCTTGCAAAATATGTGTGACCGCGAAAGTTTAAAACAGTTAATTTTTACAACTGACGTTAGACATAATTATTAATTCTTTATCAAAACATTCCTAAGTGTTCTTTATTCACTTGTCATTGATTAATTATTTGTGCTATTGATTGATTAACAACTTTCAAAGCTAAAACTTTTTGCATTAAATTAAGATTTGATTCTAACTGGACTGGAGCAGAGTTCCAAGTATTGAATAGTTGCTACTATGATAGTTGCCCTACTTACCCATGTGCGCCCATGTCTTGTTTGCTATTTTTTTTAATTAATTAAAGCTTAATAATCTACGTTACGTTTGACATGACATACAAATTAATTCTAGTATATGTGGCTGTGAACGGAAGTTTAGTAGCATAAAATAATAAGAAAACAAATCTTATTTAAATTTAAATTGACGATCATCATTATATCGTTTGAAAATCCTTCGCTGACAAAAGTTTAATACGTGAATTTGCGCTATAAATTATTATGTAACTATAACTGTGCAACTTGTGCAAAAGAAGATAATTTATTATAATATTTATGATGCTAACAACGCAACCCTGTATCACACGGGAATTTGATTGAAATTCAAAGTGACACACATTGAACGCATTTGTATAATTTATTTATTTTTAGACTCTACTCTTGGTCAGAAGTAATAGTAACAACTTGAGTCGGCGGCCCAAGTTTAGCACGTTTAAAGATTAAAAAGTTTCAATTTAATTTGATAACTCAATAATTTTTAAAATAAAATGAATGGAATATTTATAGAAATTAGAAATAAACTTATCTCATAAAGATGGGAGGAGATTTTACCCGTCACTGATTAGGTAAATATGATGGGCGATGGCTGGTACTAAAGTTAGGTTATTATGTAAAGATTTATGTTTAACTAAGAGGCGATAATTATAGTTTGTTGGTTAATTTATACCTTCGTTATGTTCTCACAATTACAATACTTTGAATATCTCTTTATAGTATAATTTAACGTTAAAATAGTAGTTGCAAATATAAGTTCATCATTTAAATACAGTGTAATTAAAATTAAATCTAATAGAAATCCGTGCTAAATAAGTAGTTCTTATTTAGTTGAATGTACGTATATGCGGTAAGCGAATGCCCGTATGGGGTGGGCAGAGCGGCAGTGGCATAAAAAGATTAAAACCCATCACTAGGTGTTGAGATAGTGTAGTTTTTGCCATTGCCTAAGTTGTGGCAGACACCGAAAATGTCGGGTCCATTTACTAGTTTTTTTTTTTGCTGTGGTCTAACAATAACAAAATATAAAATGTATTACTCAACAGAGATCTTATACTTATCTCAATTTTTTTCTCACCATATGCAAAATATGTACGACTATTATGTCCTAAATTCCAAAACATAATATTTGACCAACTATTACCTAAACTTTTATATTTTAATTGCTCATATGAATAGTCATGTAGCAATGTTTAAATTTAAACACTATTGCCAAATGCACGTTACAACCACCATGGATCATCGGATCTAAAATCGATATCCGATTCCTGCGTGGGCGCATCGATATTGTTATTGTCATTAAAATCGATTGTTTCTCTTCGTTAGGACCGTGTTGCTGGCTGATCTATTGCCTAATCGATATACACTCTGTCGTAAATATTGACTAACATGAGTGAGTGTACTGAATTTAAGAGCTTAGAAATGAAATCGGGCGTAATGTTGAGAGATGCGTCAAAGAGAGAGTTCTAATGCGTTTTCATACACAAATTAAATACATTTTAGTTTTTTTGGTAACTGCTGCTAATAACAGATGGCGCTAGTAGTATGAGTTTGAGCTTTGGATGTAGAGATACTTCAAAGTAAGAATGTTGTAAGCGCCGAAAACAGAAATTGAGTTTTTTAATGTAAGGAAATTTAAAAAGAAATGTGTATTGTTATTTCTTTTTAGTGCATTCTCTTATATTTGAATCTCATATTATAATTATTTAATGCAAAATGTTAGCACGCATGAGAAGCACGCGGATAAAATTCAATTCATCTTATTGTGTTTTTTGTTTATATCGAATTGACAAACAGAAATAAATTATGTATATCAAACACCTTGATTGTTATGCTTTACAAATTGTATCAATTTCTTCATTTGACAGATCGAAAATCATCGAATCGTTATTTTTGAGCCGGTACCGGTTCGTTGGGTAAACAACTCACGACCTTGACCCTATTGATTCCCATTTACTGAACTTCGGCTTTTCATTGTTTCCAACGAAAGTGATAGTCTTGCGGTCCGTTCATTATAGTTATTAAATAATTTGTATCCACACCCACGACTTGTGGTTGTACTAGTTAAAGTTGTAGATAATTTAAGAATGCTATTATTGACTTACGTATTTTGGAACATTTGTAACAATAAAAGGATAAATGAATGAATAAAAAAATAATTCAATAAACAGCAGGCAGTATTACGTTGTGTTGAAATGAAAGTTTTTGATACGACGACGATGATTGGTGAAAATAAGTTCATTTATCTTGACAAATAATGGCAATGTTTTTAATAAAAATGCGCCATAAAATTTTCTTCAAATTCAATTGCAATTTTGCAACACTTAATACAAAATAAATGAGTTTTATAATTATATTAGTTCTGCTTTTGATCTCAAAGAACTTTTAGTATTTTAATTTGCCTTATGTTTTTTCTATCGAAACAACAATGACCTCTTACCTGCCTTATAATCTTTAATATCATAAAACCGAGACCCAATCCATCTAATGGCGTATAGCGCAAACTATGCATTTTCCTGATGAGCTACGATTTATTTCAATATTCCGGCCCGCGGAGTTTCAGAATATTCTGTTAGATTAGATGCAGCCTTGAGGGTCTTAGAAGTGAAGACAAGGCGTGGGATCTTTGATAGATAGAGTGGCTGATACGGCGAGAGAATTCAGACCCTAAATGCTGCTAAAGTCTAGCCAATTTAAAAGGATTTTTGTGTGTTTTATGCTATTAGGGATTGTGAAGTTTTACAAGGTAGAGTTCGAGAATATTAATATTTTCAGCCTTAGAATTGTCGTTTATAGTGATTAAAAGCAGATTTTAAGCATATCTAAACGTATTCCAGTCCTGGAGAGTTGGAAAGAAAAAATGTTTTGGCTTATTTTTTCTATTGCAATTTTGTAGAATATTTTATATTCTAATCCTAAAGGTTGTTTGAATAAAACAGTTTTCCCTACAAACCTACAATGCAAGCGGACAGCCGCCGACCGAGCGGCAGATGTCGGCGCTTGCGCCGGCGCAGCGCGTGACGCCATTAGTTCCGAGACCTGCCGCCAACGGCCGCGGGCGGTGCGGGATTTGTAGCATTTTGTAGTCTACCGTGAGTCCAGTTTCAGTCTGCACTCCAAGAGCTCAAATTACCGGCGTCGATGTCATTTGGAGAAAACTTATGTACTAATATCTGACGAGTCGATGTATTTGTTTAAAAAAAATACACGAATCATGTACGTGTACGTCACGTCATAACTTCTGGACTTGCGTCTAACGCCCGTAGGCGTTACAGAGTTTGTAGCGTTTCGTAGATAAATATTATTCCCCATTATAACCCAGGTTAGCAACTTTTTTGTAATTTGAAACAAGGTTTTGTTCTTTGTCAGTGATTAACTCTTAAATTTTTACAATTGATTTGTTTACAGGAATAATGTGGTAAGTCACATTTTTGAATATTGAAGAAAAGTTAAAAAGGCACAAATATTATGCTGTCTGTGTGGAAGCGTAAACTAAGTTTACAACCTACGTGATACCATTAGTTACAAAACTAGCTGCTGAGAGCCTGAGGGTACGGAGCATTTGCTATTTAGGTACTGCGAATAGTAAGTAGCCAGTACGTAAGTATTTAGTGTCATTTAAAAAGTTATAAAGATAAAATTGTTGTAGTTCATCTTTGTTTGTCCATCGAATTGCAATATGAATATAGTGTAGCAAAGTCAAGTTTAAAATAGCAGTACTATTTATGAAAGCTGTCTTAAGGGCGCGGGCGGGCGAAACTCCAGCATTTGAGTTTAATTTAAACGGGATCGCCTTTCAAAACTTCATGATTCACAGATCCGTGAAGAACTATAATAGAATAGCATGACTTCATTAACCCCTGTTCCGGTGAGCTAGCACGCTCCAAGCACGCTCCGGGTCGTGATCACGAGCATCCGAAGTGGAGCTGATCCGGAAGGCGTGGTCAACTCATGCAGATTTAATTACTGCCTGTCCTCTTCGCTTCCATCATGCCCTTCGCTCTTTGCCTCAGGTACGGTCAGAAGCCAAGATACGAAAAGCGGTTATGTTGATGTAGGTATGTGCTGATTTAATATTTATTTAAAGATTGTTGTTTTTCTGTGCTACATTCCTTCTTGTGTAATATGTCCATCATAATTTATTTATGTTGATTATATCCTGTGTCCTTGGATCCTAGTGGCTTGTCATTTTGGGAGAATAATAAAGCTCAGCTGACCAAATTGCAGAAAGTGTGTTTGCTATGAGATAAATAAGAAAGGAATCACAAGATTAACCTAAAAACAAACAGCTACATCGATCGATGCCAGTACCGATAAAGATATCACTCGCATATTTATAGGTATTACACACATAATTTTCCATCACGTATTTGTGTATGGAGCCATCAATCCGCCTGTGTCGGGTAACGAATAGCAAGCCATTAGTTTGTGTTTATGTTTCGGTATGTATCTGTTTTACTTCACACGCTAAAAAGTGTAAAGGCCTTGGTTAGATCGGTATCATCACTCTATGACTTGGTTGATATTGAACAGTGATGAGCTTGAGCGCCTCGTTGCGTCTCGGTTCGTAGGTGCTAAAAGATGTTGCTTTGATGTTGAAAAAATGAAGCGCGAACTAGGCTAAAAGGTACGAAGTGTGAACGATATGAATTGGAGAAAATGTATCAAGACTGTTTAATGAATCTGCTTGTGTTGTGAGCCTGTACCATAATTTTAGATGTTAAGAACATAAACAGAAATGCAAAGTACTGAGTTGTAACAAAGTAAAAATCTAACAATAATACCTCATGAGGATAAAAATCATACATTAAGGTACGATAGGTTAATAGACTGAATAGGTTAAAGAATAGTCATGAATACCTGACCTAATATTAGACCAATGTCTGATTTTAAATGCGACAATCAACCAACATCTTAAAAAGCGTAACTCGTATTTTAATGATTTACGCATGGCGCATAATAATCCCAAATTCCCAACCCATACTTATTTGTTCTTACTTATTTATTTGCTCTGTAATTTTTATTTGACATGATAAATAGTACCTAGTTGTTAAATATTACTGGTTTTAATTAAAGGCCGATATGAAGGTCTAATGAAATAATCGGGTTTTCGATATCTCCGAAGAATTTAATGAATAGATTTGTGTGTGTGTAATTAATAAAATTACATTTCAATTGCTCACTTTGACACCTACGTTCCTTGGACATTCAATTAATACAATATGGGTTGATTACTACTTGTGTCACATCACATCATAATGTACCTAGGTACTTTAATAGCTTTGCTAAAAGCTAGGCGTTTTTTGTGATGTAGTGATAATCTATTGTTCCAATGAAAAAAGACATGTAACATTGACATTTATATTGAACCATGTTAAAAGTATGTAAGTATAATTTTTATAAATTACCTGGTAAGTACAATTTTTAGAAATTATTGTTTTTTCTAACTAAGTGCAGTATCATGCACTAAGAGTAAGAAAAGGACACATGAAAATCAAATTGAATTTTTCGATTTGTGTTTTTCTTGTTTTCTCATAATGAATATTCCAATAAGAGATTAAAAAAATAATAAAAACTGATACTAACTAATTCTAAATAATATAATCTATTTCAATTGATTTTAACACAAAACAAATCACCTGTAATTGGAAGAAATAAAAACAAAACATGTGAACTAACCTGAATCATGAATGCTTCTTTCAAGTATCGTCCTCAAAAACATACATCAAATTTCACAAAGTGTCACTTCACAGTACATTTCACATCTAATCCTTTATACTTGTAAGTACGTACGGGACATAAATATATTCGTGATTATGCGAAGATATATATCGCGCGTTAACACGACCGTCTAACAGTCAGTGAGACCGGACACTGGGCTTCAGGCGGCGAAGAGCGGGATGAAAGATCCGCGGGGGGACACATGCACACTGAAGGATGCCAAAGGAGCCCGGCAGATGCGACAGGACTCTGGAGAAAAGAGACGACTACACTGCGTGACATTTGAAAACTGTGTCTTTACGCCACCTTTTGTATAGCCGCTACAACACACCTCTAACTCCTTACAAACAAAGTCTGTTTTATAATTTGTAATGCTGGAGTTACGTCGTTTTAGACTTGGAGGTTGGATGTCCTCTAATGTGTCGCGCAATTCAGAGCACTAGCTTTAAAGCCAGTATGTAGAGCTGAGTATCGCTCGTGCGGGCTTTGTCGCTTTAGTCGTCTAGTTGTGTTGTATGTGTCGCATTGTCGCGTTTGTGTCGGAGGCGCGGGCGTGTGAGCGGGACGGGGCATGTGGTGGGGTGGGGGGAGGACGGGGAGGTGTCACCACAAGCTCTTTTTAGGGACTAAAGCCGGATCAGCACAGCACAAACGGAGCCGGTGCGGAGCTACGGATTTTATTTGTAAAGCTATTTTGCGCAATATGGGAATCTGGTTGGTAGCGCTCGCTCCTCTAATAGTAGTAATGAGCACGCTACCTTTTACATGTTTTGTGTATTTATTTGTGGTTAGGACAGTACTAATGAAACTTAATACCTACTTATATTAAATTCCTATAATGTTTGCATTTACTCTTAATGTAACGTATAAAGTAAATATTTGATTATAATCATCTTAGGATAAATCTATTTTGTACAAAAATCTGTATAATAGAGTCAGAAAGTTTATAAATAAAATAAAATCCATCTACCTAGCTAACATAAAAAATTGCATCGTCTGCAAAAACTCCAAAGCTCATTACATCTCCCAAAACCATTTAGAAAATCACCTGTCCTTTGTCACTTGTCATCGCATCCATAAGCAACAAAAAATGACTTTTGCCGACAAAAGGACTTACTCCATTTTACTACAATGCGGTAGCGCCATCGGACTATTGTGCGACAATGAGATTGTGACATTTTTGGGTTTGTTGTCCAGGCCACAGGGATGGCATTATTGTCGCTTGAGTACCAACTGAAAATGCCTTTTTACTTTTTTTCTTTGGTCCAGTGTCACTGGCCACCCACATTGCGGAGCGCGAAATGAGCAATGGGATTAGCTGCCGGCATCCGATTAGGTTTTCATTATCTTTTGCCTGTTTCAAAATGAAATTTGAATTCAAGTGCCAGTTGGCATTGTACAAAAAACATTGGAAGTTGTTTTTTCGCTTCATGACTCTGACAAGAAACTAAAATTGTAAATCTAGCTATATTTGTGAAAAACGAAACAATGAAGTCAAATTAATTTTATAGTCTACATAAAATATTTCAATAAAAACAACCCATCAAGCTTTTATGAACACATATTATATTACGTTTTATTCACAAAGGATGATTATGATTAATAAGGGTACAACATTTGTGTAAGGTCGGTATATGACAAATGTTATGACAACAAGTTATTTATTGCTTACTATAAATTGGTACTAATTTATCTAATTAAATGTAATTAATAATGTAAGATTGGATATATATGTAGAGTAGACCATATTAAATATTCATCGCTTAAATATTAGTTTAAATAATGCAACAAGTGTAGGGCAAACGTTTCCTGGAGTAACGGTACAGTCAGTCGAAATTATGTAAAGCGTTTAAAAATATATATTTATTAAAGTAATCGAAAAATTAAAGGAGAAGAATTAAATAAATGAACAACTATCGTAGAAAAAATATGTTTGAAACTATTTAATTATATGTGATAGGGTCATTATTTTATTTCTCGGTTTTATTCCTGTCGGTTCTTTATCGTCAAAACATTGACTAATTAATTATTCATTTTACTTTTATATAAACATTTTAATTTTAATCAAAGGTCAGTAAATTTTAGTTAAATTTTTCATCACTTGTTTACGCATCTTACTGTACTAGAGTTACCTTTAATGTTATTTTAATAGCTCAAAACGTTTTGTAGCGTAGACAAGTGCTACGTAATGTTCTAGGGACGTGATATTTATTATTTCACTCAATTACTATTGTTCGGCCATTTTGAATGATGTGTTCTAATGTCCACAGATTATCGCATATAATTTGTTTAATGATAACTGTTCTTTTTTGTTATGAGTTATTTTCTACATCGAAAATAAAAAGCTTTTTGGAAGATTCTTTTTGCAGAGTTAAAATTATCTATTTTTCTTTTATTTACTATCTATTTTACTTACTAGATATAATTAAGATATAAGTACAATATTTTAAATGTTATCGGATCTCATTCTAAGCTAGTAAAAAAAGTTTAAATAGGTTTTGCATGAATTGTACCTAACTCACAATTTTATCATACGTCTTCAAAACATAACAAAGACATCTTAATCGCGACATCTGGGCTTAAAATTAAAAGCCAGCAAATTGGCTTCTATCGCTCAAACATCGAGATCGCATCGCTCGAGGGACACGCAATAAACTGTATAACAATTCTTTCCTGCTCTTTGTATTCGTAAAAAAACATCGTCACCTGTCGTGTCATTTGGTCCCAATAAACAAGCCGCCAAAGAAACGAATTAAAAAACGTCGAAAAAAATGTATTCCCAAAAAGTGACCGAATGTCGCTTACGACTTTTTGACTTAGAAGCCCAGAGTTGGAACAAATTACTTTTAGATTTTGATGCTGATAGAATAGTGGCTATTTTTGTGTGATGAATAAAAATTAGATTTGAAGGGACAATTTTTTTTATTGGCCGTTTTGACTGACGAGAATTTACGATGTGAAACTTTACTAGCGAAATAAAACGACCCAACTTCATTAGTTGGGTCTCTCTAACAATAGCTTGGTATTGTAAAATAATTATAGGGTCTGGTCGTGTCCTCCTTTCCGACTTTGATTATGCCTTCCGAAATATATTGCTGGGGCGAGTTTTATGTTCATTTTATACGTAATATTAATAATGCAACTGATATTAGAAAAACGCCGATTTATAAAAGTTTTTCTGTTGCGAAACTATTTTAGGCTCGTATTTATAAAGCGATCTCAAGATTGAGAGCAATATTAAGTATGGATTTCTCAGTCCTTTTTGTACTGAAATGACATTTCAATCTAGCTGTCACTCTTGAGAGCTGATTATAAATACGGGCCTTATTATCCCAGTGATTTTTTAATAATTTAGTCAATTATGTAGATATATTTTTTATACCTACACCCAGTAGGCCAGGCAGTAGGTATAATTCGGACTACTGTAATTTTGCAACTCAAAACCGCGCGATATTCAAAAAATTTTAAGCTGGCTTCACTGTCTCTAAA
Organism: Scrobipalpa atriplicella; assembly: GCA_029255725.1. Taxonomy (NCBI): domain Eukaryota; kingdom Metazoa; phylum Arthropoda; class Insecta; order Lepidoptera; family Gelechiidae; genus Scrobipalpa; species Scrobipalpa atriplicella. The sequence goes on from JARACY010002670.1 coordinate 22,352, forward strand.
AAAAAAAACTCATTGGAAAAAAGTTCACTGTTCAGATCATGTTTTGATAACAAAAATTATTTCCAACTCACATCAATTACATACTGACAGAAACATAATTAGACTAGCCAAAATATATCATAGCAAAAAATAAATAAATAAAAAAATACCTTCCACAAAATGTTTAATAATATTTTTCAGGCAACATCTTAAATTATACGTATTAAATTATCATCAGTAGAAAGCTTGCTAAATATATAAAAATTTTCTTCGTAATTTTTTCTTTGATGTAGATATAAGCACTTATCTAAACAGGTACTTACCTTTGTAATTCAGTTTCAAAGATCACAAAATATCACAATGCAAAGTTACCTACAAAAGTAGTGTAACATATTCTGTAATATTATAATTACTCGTCTCATACAAGTCTCTAATAACATCATCAAATACCTACAATCCATTGATACCCATACTTTTATCTTCCAAAGCTTTTAGCGTAATTAAATGTTATAAAAGAAATAGTTATTTAATTGGAACGTCAGCCAATTCAATTGTTATTGTTATCTTGGAGCAATTGCACCCGTTTGGTGGTATCTCGTAGATAGTAGCGTTATACAGGGTGTTACGAAAAGTACTGCGGTGATTCAACGATACTCAGGCTCGTATTTATAAAGCGGTCTCAAGACTGTGAGCAATTTTAAGTATGGATTTGACATGCCATTTTGTACTGAAATGACATTTCTGATACGAACTCAAACTCGCTGTCAATCTCAAGTGCTGATTATAAATACGGGCCTTAGATCCGTATTAAATGATCAGCTTTTGAGACGGACGGCGAGCTAGAGTTTGTATCAGAAACAGAAATATAATTTCAGTACAAAATTACCTGTCCAATCTATATTTTTAATACTGCTCTCAATCACGTCTTTATTCCTAATGGGGAAGGCAGAGCGTTAAAGACTTGAACAAGATCATTCCGCCCGACATAGTGTTTATATTGCTGTAATCATTAGGTTGCCGCCTGAATAACAATACACCGAAACCCTTGAGTCCCTTAGTTGGTTTTGTTTTTAGAGCATGCCCGGCTGAAAAGTAGCTGACATATTCTATGTTATTCTATCACCTCCACAATCCAGCATGGAACTGATATCTAGTTGTGGACTGTGTTGTGAGGTGGAAACATGTTTTTAATGGATCGCGTTTCTTAACACCCTGTATAGAAGCAACAATGTTATATTATCTGTGGCCGAAGATTGCTAAGGACGGCTGATGGAGATCGATCGCTTTCGTCACGAGCCGTTTAAGTCAGTTCGGGTGGATAATGCTATGACGAAAATTATTGTGGCGAAAAAAAAGTCGAGGCTTTGTTTCCCACAGTAGTTGCGAAAGATTTGAACGAGTTGAAATAAGATAACCATGCATGCCAAGTTCTAGGTAGTTTTTTTTATATCGTAAAATATTAGACACTATTTTATGTGCAACAATATTTTGATTCCTTGTTCCAAAATTTGTTTGAAATGTTGGCACCTAAGTACTTACTTATTTACCTATGCCCGTATTATAATCAGCACTCAAGCGTGACAGGGAGTTTGAGTTTGAATCAGAAATGTCATTTCAGTACAAAACGGCCTGTCAAATCCACACTTATCGCTCTCAGACTTGAGATCGCTTTATAAATACGAGCCCTAGATTATCATCATCCAATCACTTAACATAAAATTTTATTACAATGCAGATACTCTTGTTCTGATATACCGTGGATATACACCTGATCTGCTAATAGCACCGGAAGGTGGTTGCATGATCTTGGCCACGAGCTATTAAACGAATTTGGACTTGGGTTCGATAAGATTAGTAAGTTTGAAGGAAGGTAAAAAAATCTTACAGTTCACAGAACATAAGAAAGTAATCCTTTCGGGTTATGCTCTCATCGCAATCAATAAGTAAAAAATTCTACCTTACAAAATGTATGATTGTCAATTTTATTGCAAAACCACAAAGCGCGGAAACCTTTCTTCCGTAAATGAAAATCACTTTTCCACAAATCAGTTGCAGCTTGCATCATTGCATCTGAACTGCATCAGTTCCCTGTAACCCCTGGAATTGCAACAATTGGCGGCGGCGGGCAATCACAAATAATTGAGTTTTGGATTAGGACGGTGTTGCCACTTTATAGAGTTCTGGATTAGGATGGTGTTGCCACTTTATTGAACTATTACTGGCGAGTGGCGAGAATAATATAGTCTCGGGTCATTGCGAGGCTGATGCGGCAGTGAGGTTGATTTTTTCAGGTATGTATACTCGAATTGGATTCTGCAAAGGGCACTAACTTGTTTTGTAGTGACGAAGTTCTGACCTCATCTCAACCCTGAACCAGTAGGTATCTCTCTCCAGTCACATCATATCGGAAGGTGATCTGTCTGTGGTGGAGATGTGTGACCGGTCGATCTTCTGAAAGTCGAATGGTTTATCAGATTTGCACGGAACCAATAAAAAATTACATGTATGTACGTACATGTATGTATGTGACGTATGATGGTATCTTAAACATTTCGAACCAATATTTATGAGAAGATTGGTTTTATAAATAAACATAAACAATAAATAAAATAAAAAAATAACACAAATTCAATTAACATTAGCGCCACAAAACAACGAACGGAAAATCGAAAAAAAGAAATTGTCACATCACAGCACGCTCTCAGATGCATTATTAAAGAGCCCTTCATCAAGTCCTGGCTATCACGTCACCACAGTAAATTACCGAGACATCCAATTGGAAGGTATCGTGACAAACAGACATAAATATAAGTAAGTCGGTATTATGGTTGAGAAGACACGCAGGCCCAAGTGCGCTGCCTTGCGGTACGCGAAAGGTTTGGTCGTCTTTCTTGACAAAGACATTAGTAGATATATTACTGACATTTACCAACATGTTGGTAACGTGTAGGTCCTGTAATTATAGTAAAATAATGGTTTGGAATTAAGAAATTAAAATGAAACTGAGTTACATTAGTAGGTAGTACTACAAGTTGGTAAAAAAAGCGATTGAATAACATTGAACTATTTTAAGCCAAAAAGGCCAAGAAGTCAATGAATTTCCTGAAAAATTTATTGAAATCAGAAATCCTACTTGTTTGAGCTTCCTATTTGTTACTATTTAAGTAAATATTTTAACGGCATTTCCTCACACACATTCCATGCGGCACGACATTAAACTCCGCAAAAGCCGTGGGACACAAACTGCTCTTCATTAAAATCCCCTGCAGGATATATCAGGATACACTGCGCTGCAGTCTCGTCGGTCATTCCCTCAGTGGGGGCTGTCACCACGCAGGAACGACGGGTGGTACTGATCGCAACGCGTCGCCCTTTGATGCGGCGCCGGCAGGGAATACCATTAGATACGTTATTTTGTCGTTTAATGCTTTTATGCTTGATATAATACCAATTGATAGAGCCTTTGTAGGGGATAGGTCAGTTTGATTTTGTTAGGGTGATTTGGTGTCATTTGTATTGGTTGTCGATTTGTTCGTATGTTGTTGTGGTTCAAATTCTTCTTAAACCCTTTTTGTTTTATTTTTAATCTTTGGTGTCTTAGAAAAAAGAATTCCTCTTTAAGAATTCGTATTGATATTGTCCTGTTCATCCGCTGTTACATGCATTGATTCAAAAATATTCGCTTGTGTAATCACAGCGCGTCCGACTTCTGCCAATTCGGCAATGGTATTGCAGTTGCGGCTTGCGGCACATCAGACGGATACCCTGTGTCGACACATCCCGTGTTAGTTTAGTGAACACAGTCCATACGAGCCTCCGCCCCGCGGGGTTCTTGCCTCATTTTTTTCTCTCTCCTTTTTTGTACATCTCCCGACATGCCACAAACGACGGCGACTTTTGTTCGGCCTGTACAACTTTTGTCCGAGTTCGGTTCCGCGGTCTCTCGTTAATGATTTTCAAGTTATTAATTGTGGGCTGATAAAAAGCGATTGAAAAATGGTGATTGTTATACGATTTGTTCGTGATGAGGAATGGTTTAGGCTGCTTCGTCCGGGGTGGCGAGGCCATATGTTCCGCTAGTCGTTAGTTCATTACTTTACATGTCGGTTCTTTATTAGTTTATTGTTCTTTGTTATCATCATCTGATTCACTATCCTTATTAACTTATTCAATAGTTTTATTTGAACTACATTGTTCTCAGATTTACCTTTACCTAGGCTGATTATGATTGATTATTGTACTTTTGCTAAAAACCTATCAACCTGTATTCTTATTTACAACACCAAAAACCACCACCTTAATCTTGAAGTACACACACACATTGACAAGACCCATTCGCACGTAAAGCGATCCCCATCATCCCATCACAATTTTTCGCCTTCATCATTATTCCTGACACAAACCGATCGTCACATGCCCTAATCTCGGCCAGTTTACCTTCAATCTCGGCCGGCCGGACGGCGCAACCTTTGCTTTTGTTTAAACGCGTAATAAGTACCATGGTAATTTCCTCCGCATGATATATGAGTAACGGCGACCCGTCCCCCGTCCACCCGTGGTGATGGGAAAGTGTATCGAGCAGAGACTTGAAAAGATGAGCTGGCTCCTTCGACAACTCTCTGTCAACTGTGAACTAGCAGATAGAAAACTAGAGTTCAAAAAAAGAACAGAATAGAATAACATGGTTATCTCATTTTAATTCCTATACCTATTTACGTTGGAAACAGACTTTTATATAGGTATTTTAGAATTCTGCAACAATTTTATGTTCATGACTATCACAATTATCATGGAAATTGAGAAATACTTAAAGAAAATCTTTATGAAATAGGAATTGTCCATCACTATCAGTCTATTACAACCTGTATTGTATAAAAATGGTTCGAATGAAATGCCTCGCACTGACTCTATCAACCAAAATAAAAACAGAATCTACAGTTCCTCTCCCAAATAACTCAGATCTGAGCCAATCAAAAGATCATCGTTCACGATCGACTTGAGTCGAATCAATTGGAAGGTCCTTCCCAACCCTGGTCCCCAGTAATGGCAGGGCGTGGTAGCATACCATCCGATATTCGGGGCGTCCCGTACCATATCGGCGATGAAATAAATTAAATAAACTCGTGTCTAATAATTAACTTGATGGTGGAATTTTGATTAATAGTCCCACGGTCGTATATGACGCGTGATTAGCTTTTCTGAGAATATGACAATGTTGCCGGTCTTTAAAAATCTGGTGGGTGATGATTGGAGACCCTTGGAGGCTTTCTTTTGTTCTTGATATTTTTAAGAGCGAGTGATTGAGGTATTTTTTGATGCAATTACAAAACTGTGACTGAAGACTTTGTAAATTTTTTAAGTTCAATTTTATACATCAATACTAGCTTTCCGCCCCGCGGTTTCACCCGCCGCTAAAAGAGTTTTCCCGTGGGATTGAGTTCCCGCGGTAAAAAGTTGCTTTTGTCCTTGATCAGGTTATTGGCATGTAACTGTTAGTACCTATGACCACATCTAAAAGATTCTTTTATTTCTGTGTGAGTGTGATATTTTCCGTAGTAAAAAGCTGATATTGCTATGCATGCGCATCGCACAGTGAGTATAGCTTTGGCTCTAATATTGATCCCCATATTGTTTCAAAGTCAATTTACAAGTCGATACCGCGTTTCTTTCAACTTACCGCGTCTATGAAGTTTTGAGGGTCATTTACATTTTCTAAAAGGACTACTTATGTCAAGATATTTTTTATGGTACCTACTGTTCATATTAGTATGCCACGTATTTTACTTTTATTATTTCATTATTATGTTACACTGTTTTAGTTGAAAGTTGTCTGAGAATGATTTCTACAGAGTATCAGGAGTTATGCATGAAATCACAACTTATAAACGTTAAACCTTTTTTGAAGCACAAAATCACAAAATCTTGACAAAAATGGTCACTTGACATTGACTGTCCCGAGAGAACAGAAAGGGACGGCAACAATTTTGGTTAAGATTTAGTTAAGTCATGCTCTGCACGAATCGATAGCATTGATTCCCATTTAGATACATTGTTAGACGAACACTCTCCACTCGGCAGGTGATACTCAAACAATGGGACTCCCAAACACTCCTCATGTACTAAATCCCATAGAGGGCAGATGGCGCCACGCTATGGGCTTATGTTATGGGGCAATACCATAGACTTATGGGGTAACGTCGGTACATATCGCACAAGGTGAGATCGCATCGCATGCGTTTATCACACACTATCATCTATAACACTGTACGAGGTACAGTGTAGCTAACGGAACAGATAAATAATTAAGCAAAAATATTGCAGGTGGTACGGTTGAAACGTAGCGAAGGTTGTCGATTTTCTATAACATTCATAAACAACATCTTTTCTATGGATTTAGTGACGATCAATTTATATTTTTATATGTCTGAATTATCATTTAGTTTATAATTAATTTTAGTCATCTATCTTTTTAATTTCAACAAACGAATTTTAAAAGATCGACTTTCTTCTATTTTCTTCTTTTAAAGTTGCCTAATTAAATTTAAATAAATGTGTTCTACCTAGATTGGAGTCAAGAGCAAACCCAAAAAAAAAACTCATAATATAAATTTCATTTTAATGTAATCAGTTATGTTTTACGTTTATGTTAGACCCAAAAATTATAAAAGCTGGCGCAGTCTCTGTTCCACAGCTACCCTGCATTACGAACGAAGGACGCCGGCCGCAGCGGGCAGGGCGAAACATCAACCATTTTAATTATGTTCGGGACACCATTAACAATAAATCTGTTGTTCCTATACTCACCCACACACACGCCCCCGTGTTAATATACCACCACATAGAGCATAATCGATACTCATAATCGAGCGGGAGAATCGAGTCGAGGGCTTCGGATCGATTCTGCGATCGACGGTCGCCACGGACCGATTTATCGCTAATTATAATTTTGTTTTAGCGACTCTCAGTCGTAAACTACTCTGTGACCAATTAGCTAATTATTACATTGTGAGGGGAAAGACCGAATGACATTTATAGGCAATTGTTTTTGCGATTGAACTGTCTTATTAATTTTTTAATTGCTTTTATTACAATACTCACATTTTGTACTGTGAGCGTTAAAAACATACAATATACCAACTGCTTTTTTTTTTCAGGCCAAATGTAAAAGCTGTGGTGAAAGTCATAGTTCCGTCAAGTTATACATGACCTCTTATGGCGTGCTCGCAAAAGGTCAGATCAATCTGATTTTTTTATATGTTGTTAAGACTTAAACCAGTACTAAAATACCAGATTTGCAATTTCCAAAGTGCTTGGGAAAATTCTGTGGGCTCGAAAAACCATAAAATTTTCGGTATTTTTTCAATATTTTAGTGAAGGAAGGGTCTATTGGTATAGTCATTATGGACACTCTAAAAGTAGACTAAATTTGCTTCAATTTGATACTAATATAATCTCTATACAACCAGTAATTCCCAAGATACAGGTCTTCAAAATGAAGATATTTTTCCCACAAAGTGAATTTTCTTCACAATTTTGACCTATTTTGTAAAATATCTTCCAAAATACGCATCCCACTTATATTATGTATAATAAAGTTATAGTAAATTTAATTAGCTTTCATTTAAGACTAAAATTGTACCTGTAGGCCTAGTGATTCTCTAAAAAACGGTTGATAATTAAAAAAGTCAATATTGGATTCAAACAGTTTTTACGTCTTTACGGTTTTATATATCAAACACTTAATATTTACAAATAACATTCAAACATAACTGGTCAAGTGCGTGTCAGGCCACGCGCAATGTAGGTTTTCGTAGTTAACTTTGTGGGAAAAAATCTTAATTTTGAAGACCTGTATCTTGGGAATCACTGGTTCTATAGAGATCGTCTTAGTATCAAATTGTAGCAAATTTAGTCTACTTTTAGAGTGTCCATAATGACTATACCAGTTAGACCCTTCCTTCACTAAAATATTGAGCAGAAACTGAAAAAATACCGAAAATTTTATGGTTTTTCGAGCACACAGAATTTTCCCAAGCACTTTGGAAATTGCAAATCTCGTCTTTTAATACTGGTTTAAGTCTTAACAACATATAAAAAAATTAGATTGATCTGACCTTTTGCGAGCACAGATGTAGATCTTGACGGGACTATCAGTGGTTGTCTAGATTATAATTTCTGCGTTTGTCATTTCAGTTGTCATTTTTCTTGGACTTACTTTGCTGGCTCAGCTATTCCTAAAACTATCTGATTCGATAACAGCGCATAATATTTCATTACCCATTTTTTGTCAGAGAGTGTTTTCAAAATATAGTCTAAGGAAAACTTTCATGTGATAGCAGAAAAACTACAAAAAAATAGATGAAAATGAAAAAAATAATACTCCGCGGATATTTGCGATAACTTTGATCTATTATTAGAAATTATGCCATCTTGCCTGTTTATCAGAGGACGTCTCGATGTCTTCCAGATATGTACCTACTTGATGCGTAATGTAGATGTAAACAAAGTTGCTTTTTGACATTTGTAAGTAAAACTTGTTTGACACTGAAAGACTAGAAGTTTATTTAATTTTATTATTCATCTAGATTTTTTTTATTGAGTTGAATTGTGATAGTTACAAATTGTTTGATTTATAAAATATAGATTTGTCAATTTACTATGAGGTAATTAACATTTTGATTTTTTTTATTAAGTGACTGCCTTGTAACATTTTTAAAAATCTATCGATAAAGATTTGATCTCCATTTGCCCACAGATGTTCCAGAGATACAAAAGACAGATTTATTATTATTATTTGACCAAAACGCTATGCTATGGCAGTATAGCATAGCATGAGGTTATGCTAGCATCGTAAGTCGCCTAGATAACCCCTGTGCCGGTTGCCCCAATGTGTCCATCATTTGACCACAGTTGCCCCAGAGACACAATAAGACCGACTTGTCATCTGTTTGATTAGGTGTTTCGCGTTATCGACATTATCAATGCAAATTATAATAAAGTGGCCGTTTCTAGGAATATTATTGGTTATAATGAGGTTATTAAGATTAGAAATTGTCGTTTGAATTGGTTGTACATTTATTGGTAGTAAGAGGTCACATACGGTACATATAATATTTGCCTATGAGAAAATTTTAAGATCACTTTTAACCAAATATTATTAAGCCATACTTGCTATGGTAACATTAGTTTGACATAAGTACCTACCTACTTAGAGATGAACAGAATTACCTACTATGTAATTTCATATCTCTTCACGTCAAAATCTGTATTTTTGCAGAGATTATAAACGGCGGTTGTTCAACATGTATCCCTTCTTTTCAAAGTCCAAATTGTGCAAAATTGGCCAATTCAACACAGCTTACCAACATGATTTCATATCTCCAAATCAAACAAAAACCAACAAAAGCTAACATCCAGGCGGCATTCTTAACCATGTCATTACATAGACCCATATAAAGGACAAAGGACAACAATCTATACAGATAACTATATACACATGTGTTTATTATATTCCAGGGAAAACGAGTAACATAATACACATCCGAAATTTGACAAAGACCATGAATTGGATTACCCCGCACTTAATATATCCTTTCTAATCCCTAAAACGACAATTTGGACCCTATTTCTGGCTGTTTGTGTATGAAATTGGATTTAACCAATGAGAAATAGAGTTCAGTTTTGCAAAGTGGTTGCAAGATTTTGGGCTTCCAAAATTTGTGAGTTGGAGCAGGCGACAAAAAAATATCACCGCTCGAAAAGATGTCATATTAAGAAACATGTCAATCATATTTTTATGAAGCATTGAATAAGTCTGTTGTTCACTTGCGCAGTATTTTTTTTCCATATTTCACGCTCAGTTTGAGTAGCCGATGTTTTTGCTCTTTTTTGTTTGACTTTTTTTTTGGAGGGCTGTTTGTGAAATTGCCGGATTTTGGGGGTTGTTCGATTATTTTCGATTATTCGGTATCGCCGTTCATATCGAGTGGTTGTAAACGATTTTGAAGGGTTCGCTTCCTGTTTCGGCTAATAATTTGGTATTTTGTAGAGAGTTGTTGCATATTTTCTTTTTACGCTGCGGTTAGTCAGAAATGGAAGCATTAAGTGTATCTTTCACAATATTTAATCTGTTATTATGTCCTTGAGTTGAGTAAATATTACCTTGTTATGATGAAATACGTCATACTCTTAGGGAGAGCCTTTAGCCTTCGGCCCAAAGGTACGGGCTACTATTATTAATACTATTCTATGGTACAGATAAATGATTTGAGATATCAGATTACGAAGTGGATGCTATCAAAATTGCAAGTCATAGATATATCTGGAACACACTTCTTAAAACTGAAGCAATACAGGATAGGTACTAAAACATATGCAAGGAGTTTAAAATGTAACCGATAGAGGGCATACAGGTGATAATTATTTGAATTGACAACAAATTAATGGAACAGTTGGGTACATCAGGCACACTTTGCACAACGCAGTGAAGACAACACCACAAAGAACTATTAAGTCCCTACTAATTGAACCAACAGTCGATTTCTTTGTGTTCCTTCGTCAAGCGTTTATGACTCGCATCTCTTTGTCTTGCAATTACCAAGGGGTTCTGAAAATTTGGCACCGCTACCTAACCAGAGTAAATAGACCTAAGGATAGTTAGTCACTAAAATGTAATGAAAGGTATATCTATAACGGTTTTTACGAAATTTGGCGCAAACACATGGATACTAATGAAAGAGCTCTACGTAAATACGCAAGCCTGTGATAGGTGTGATTTTTAAATAAGCTAATAATATGCAGACCATTATATGTAACAAAAAATAAAACGGGGCTAGTACCCAGCAATAGATATATAAATATAAATTGATATACCTACTTGTTCTGATGCAACACTTACGGGTAATAAATAAGAAGATACAAAATGATACTAAAAAACAATGAATCTTTTATTAAATAAATCATACGTTAAAAGAAGAAAGAAAATAAATTGTATAATGAAAACAAATGACAGTTATTATAGTACCTATTTACAAGTAAAGAGCATTTAATGAATAAAAATATTGCAAGGTTGGGTGTTTATTATGGTTCTCTTCTCAATGCAGAAAACCACAGACACCTCAAAAATACAACTGTTATTTCACTTACAACAAACGACAAAGGAGTCAAGTCGTACTGGTGGTTGGAAGTCGCAATTACCACGCAAGCAGGGCAGGGCCCGTTTTATAAAACTACAATTTACATATACATTTCGGTTTACTTTGCGTACTTGTAAGCTAATAAGCAAATAAAGAAAATGAATACAGGATGGAGACTGAAATTGCCCAACTTTCACGAAGACAGTCTTCAGGAATTAATGAAAACAAAGACTACATTGACTAGGAAAAGCCTGGCATAGGAAAAACTCTCTCATGTGAATTTTAGTGTCTGATTGAAGAAGTAATTTTGCAAGGACAGGGGAGAACAGGGAAGGACAAGGGGAAGTTAGTATTTTTTTTCAATTTCCGAAAAAGATTCTTCGTGAAAGTTGTTCAATTTCGTTGGCTGAGAAACCCTTATCAGTTTGCTGACTCTCTAAACCGTTCAAGCAATGTACCTATACATGGAATTGTACTTATAATTTATAAATGAAACGGGCCGCAAGTCGGAATTGCACCGCGAAGTGCCGCTAATACATTGTGTTTTTTGTTCTCCCTTGCTTGCCGGGGTCGGGACAGAGGGTCGTTGTAGACGGTGAAATTTGATCCGATGGGACATTCGCCGACGCTATCTTTGAGGATACTGGGGTCAGATAGAATAAGGGTTAATTTTATTAATGAATATTTTTCAAGTTTTAATACAAAATTATAAATAAGTACTTATTTAAGTAAACACTTATAATTTCGTTTACCTATTGTTAAACAGTGAAAATTATAAGTGTTTTTGAAATTTTCAAACTCGTTGAGATTATAACAATGATTAAGATTAAAATATTACTTGAATATTATTTGTACAAGTAAATGTCACCGTCACACATTTTAATAAAAATCTTTTAATTCATTATTTAGTTTGAAACCTGTCGGATCGTTGTCTTCCGCGACATAGGCTCCTTTAAAAGGTTTGAAATTGAAACATCATTACTTAAACAAAAAAATGTGCGTGTTTTAAATCATATTTTTAAAACACCGCCTAAATGGGCTGATGGACCATTTCACCCCAGTGCACCCAATGTGCAGTGGCACGGTGCAGCACAGACACAGCACAGAGCATCTCTGTTGCTGACAACGCGTCTCTGTGCGGTGCTAATCACTTTCACGTGCCGCTGTCGCTGCGCCCGCGCCGCCAGCGGCTTGCACTTCCTCACATCACATCACATGTCATTGATATGGCTTGTTTTGAAACTGCATAAAAATATACTTACTATATGGATTATGACAGTTTTGCTTAACCTTACCAAATCTGCAAAGCTTGAATAGAGATCACTTCGTGAAAAGTTTTACTCTACACTAATCCATCCGTCAGTCAAATCACAACCCTTTGTGAAAAATAAGCTTATGCGACAACGAGATCTTTTTATAATGGCTCAGGTCAATCTCAGTCAGTATACTTACTTTTCCTCCTCTTTTTACAATCCTGCACGCATCAAGACTTCACTGACAGTCTCAAGTCCAACGTCTTTTTCTCCTGCGATCCTGGTATCAGGGTAATTACACCTAATAACGCCCCTATCCCCCATCGCCCGTACATACACAACATTTTTTCTTCATAGCGCACGGCGTGTCGTGACCATACTGACAGCTACTTTTTATCCTCTGCCGTGATTGCTCTCTTTGTCTACTTTATTTACGTGGCCGGCTCCATATTCGCGGGAGGGTAATAGCTAATGGCCAGATTGCGCAGAAGGAGAAGTAGGTATAATTATGCTTTGAGTCTCTTATCTCATCACCTCCTTAGCATTTCCCCGAATTTCAAAGGGTCAGCTACCTAATCTAGGGGATTGGACGAGGAAACTCGTTTATGTTTTATTATGTGTAGAGAGCCTCTGAAAGATATAACTCAATAACAAATTTACCAATAACACAAATATGTACTTCAACAAATTACTCTACTAGTCTCGAGGTGATGGAATTCAGTTTGTGGTTCAAAACATTTAACCAGAGACTCCTATCCGGTAATGTTGTAGTATTTTTCTACTTGCTATTAATTATCATCAAATAAGTGCTAATCAGGTATTTCTCCTGCCGACAACGTATTTACCACCTCCGAATAAAAGTCACATTGGGTTCGTATTTACAAAGCCATCTCAAGATTGAGAGCAATATTGAGTGCGGATTTCACAGGTGATTTTGTACTGGAATGACGTTTCTGATACTAACTCAAACTCGCTGTCACTCTTGAGAGCTGATTATAGATACGGGCCCAAGTATTCTACCTACAACTTTCTCCGTCCCCTCTGCGTTTACAATCTGTGTCCATAATAAGGCCTTGTCCCTATGGTCCTTTCCGCGGAATGCCTAGCGCATGGGAACGGGTAGCGGCGGCCACTCCCGACTGCGCCAGAACATGACACGAAATTATTGAGGCACACAGCATTACCCCATTACTCCAGCCTATGTTTAGTAGTGGAATGCTAAGTAATGTCTTTAGGTACAGGCTGCATTCTTTGAATTCGCGATTCGTGAGTGTTGTGGCTAAATTTGGAGGGGTTGTTAATGTCAAAAAGGAGAAAGAATAGCTGGTAATTATAGATCTGAAGATACCTGTGCGCTTGTGTACGGTAACAATAACTATAGTTCAAGAATGTATTTGTATTTTTATCCGATTTTAAGTTAAAAGAATATATATCTTTTTGTGCCGCAGTTGCACTTGTGCCTAATTAGTTTTCCCTCGACAATAAGTAGGTATAGTTAATATTTCTCCTGAATAAAATTTCGAGATTGTTCATAACGCAAATATGGTAAACACACTCCGTCATTCCTCGGCAAGATGTTCCTCAGTGAGGGAGTCCTCAAGCTACGGTGCGAGGACGACTTCTCTTTGGAATGGCTTCGCCGCACTGTCGAGACGAATCTCACCTCACCAATCCCGGGAACCAAATTGGTGCTCCGGCGGCAGTCGGAGATCCCCCGTAGGGTCAAGGCGGGTATGTTTATACCAGACGTCGATACGACCCTGGATGAGGTACGCATCAGACTTCGTCGGCAGAACAAGTGCTACAAGATTGACACTTGGAGCCTGTATCATGCCGAGAAGCAGGAGGACCGGAAGGGCATCTTTGTCGTCCTGGGAATCCCGCTCCCGGAAGTCGATGCTATCAAAAAGAAGCAACGCAAAGTGGCGTACAAGTACGGGTCTTGCTACGTCCTTTTCCAGAAGGAGGCCAACGCGGGAGAAGCCTCGGCAGAATCTGCTAGGCCTCCCTCCACATCCCAACCAGGCTCCGCGGCCACACGGGAACCACAACCCATCTCTGTGATGGAGGAGAATCCCGGAGGTCTCGGTCCGGTCGTAGTCGTCGACCCCCCCACTGAGGTTGCAGTCGGACCAGCTCTAGAGCAGGCCCCGGCTGACACCCAGTCAACTGGTCCCGCCGGTGCAGCCGACGCCCTGGCAACGGCGAGCGCTAGGAAGGACTGGTTCGATGGGGCGGAGATGGAAGAGGAGGAGACACTGTTGGGGAGTCGCAGTAGCGATGGACCAGACAGCTCCCCACCTCGCGACCTATAAAGCCCTTCAAACCAACCTCCAGCATAGCCAAACTGCTACGGCCAATTTACGCAGGGCGCTGGAGGCATCTCCCAAGACCATAGCCCTAATCCAAGAGCCGTGGATTAGGAAGGGCAGAATCTGTGGTCTCTCTAACATAGGAGGAAAACTTCTACTAAACACCACCGTAAGTAATCCCAGAACTTGCATATTCGCACCTAAAGAGGTATCAACAGTTTTAATGACAGAGTTCTGTTCCAGGGACCTGACAGCCATCAGGCTCCTGAATAACCCATCCCTCAACCTACCAGAGCTGGTCATCGCGTCTGCCTATCTGCCGGGCGACGAGGAAGTGCCCACGCAGGAACTATCTGCACTGGTCGCACACTGTGAGAAGGAAGGGTTAGAGCTCATCATAGCAGTCGACTCCAACGCGCACCATGTCACGTGGGGCAGCGACAAGACAAACACACGAGGTGAGGAACTTCTAAGCTATCTCCTTACCACTAATTTAGAAATAATCAACCGGGGCTCGGAACCTACTTTTGTTACAAGGAGAGCCCAAACTATCATTGATCTCACCTTGGCCACAGAACTCATTTCGCGGCAGATCTTTGACTGGCATGTATCCAAAGACTCTTCTTGCTCTGACCACAGGTGGATCATTTTCAAAATAAATATCACGGTGAAACCCGCGGAGCCGCGAAGGAACCCCCGGACGATGGACCGCATGAGGTATCTTGCCAAAACTGCAGAAAATCTGAAGGGCATAGGCATTCCAACGTACAAGACCACTGCGGAGATAGACACACACAACAATCTACTAACAGATACTCTACTGAACTGCTACGAATCAACATGCCCACTTGTGACACCCAGAAGGGCCCCCGGAGGTAAGAACAACTGGTGGAGCCCCGAGCTGGAAAAACTACGTCGCAAGGTAAGAAAGCTGTTCAACAAAGCCAAAAATACCCGTCTGGACTCAGACTGGGACACGTACAAAACAAGCCAATATCACTACAAAAAGCAGATCCGACTCAGGAAAAACGAATGCTGGAAACGCTTTTGTACCAACATAGAAAATAACAGTCAAGCCACCAGAATTAAAAACATCCTTACTAGCGAGCCTGAGCGCAGTATAGGTTCCCTGAAGAATCCTGATGGCACTTATACTAAGTCAGATACAGAGATAAGCGAACTGCTGCTTAGGACACACTTCCCAGGATGCGTCATCACCGAGGCTGGAACCTGGGAGGTGACCAAGAGCAACTTGGCAACCTCATTTGACTGGAATCAAGCCCGCAGAATAGTCACTTATGACAAGGTGAAATGGGCTATCAACAGCTTCCTTCCATACAAGTCGGCCGGCCTGGATGGTATATTTCCGGGGCTTCTGAAATGGAGCGACGACCGACTGATTGTGCAATTAGTAAGCCTGTTTAGAGCCTGCATCGCACACGGATACACTCCCCTAAAGTGGAGGGAAGTTAAGGTAGTTTTTATTCCCAAGCCCGGCAAAAGTGATTACACACAACCAAAGTCCTTCAGACCGATCAGTCTAACTTCTTTTCTCCTGAAAACCCTAGAAAGGCTCTGTGAGAGAGATATCAGGTCAAAGGCGCTGGCTAGTAATCCACTTAACGCTAATCAACACGCCTACAGTATGGGCAAATCCACGGAGTCTGCTCTACACAGCGTTATATCGCGTATAGAGTACGGACTATCATCTAAACAATCAACCCTGGGCATCTTCATTGATGTGGAGGGTGCATTCGACAAAACAACATTCAGCAGCATAAGCCAAGCTCTTATCCGACATGAAGTCGACTCCACGACTGCCGGATGGATCGACAACATGCTGAGACAAAGAGCAATACAATTTACCGTTAATACCACCATAAGAGGCGTGGTGGCTAGAGGCTGTCCGCAAGGCGGGGTCTTATCCCCACTCCTGTGGAACATTGTCGTCAACGAGCTAATTAGCAAGCTTAATGACCGCGGCCATCAAACGGTAGGCTATGCGGACGATCTGGCCATTCTCATCACAGGCCCCTTTGAGAATGTTCTGTGCGACCTCGCGAGGTCAGCATTGAAGATCGTCGAAGAGTGGTGCACATTGCACGAACTATCAGTAAACCCGTCCAAGACGGAACTTATTATGTTTACTCATAAACGCAATCTTGGCAATCTCAGACTACCAAAACTCTTTGGCACTGAGCTATCCCTGACAAATGAAGTCAAATATCTGGGCGTGATCATTGACAGCAAATTGTTATGGAATAAACACCTAGAGCACAAGATTGATAAGGCAAGCATCACATTCTGGCAATGTACGCGGCTCCTAGGGAAAACCTGGGGCCTATCGCCCAGAATAACCTTATGGCTTTACAAGGCCGTCATCCGACCAATACTCACCTACGGAGCGGTAGTCTGGTGGCCCAGAACCGAACTTGCAACCGCCAAGAAAAGGCTGACATCATTCCAAAGACTGGCATGCACAGCCGTCACAGGATGTATGAGAACAACACCAACTGATGCCCTAGAAGTTCTGCTTGGTCTGCCGCCACTAGATCTCTTCGTTCAGCAGGAGGCTAGTATGGCGGCAATAAGACTAGGGAACTCGGGCATGTGGCTACACCAAAGGGGTAATCATACCAGTATATGGGACAGGACGCTAAAGGACGTACCACTTGCTGATGCGCCCTGTGACAAGATCCCCAAAACCCATGTTTTCGATAAACAATACAGCATACAACTAACAGAGAACGAACGAGACCAGTCAGGAATCAACGAAGTTCGAATTTACACTGACGGCTCAAAGATGAAAACCGGCACAGGTGCCGGTGTTTTCTCTATGGATCTCAATATCAAATCATCACTACCACTAGTGTACGTAAGTCTTTGCGTTGTAGGCTGAGTAGTCTACTGGTCAGTCGCGGTGTTAGTGCAGGTACCGATTCTCTAGACTGTCTGCAGCTGGTTGTCCTAGCCCAACGGGCATTGTGTTTGGTTTGGGTGAGCAGACGTACCTGAGCTCTGATCTGATTAAACGGGATTGGCAAATAGGGCTCAGGGCCTGCGACCACAGTTTCTGAGCCCTTTCTTGCCAGCTCGTCTGCTGCGTCGTTACCCAATGATCCGCTATGCCCCTTGATCCATTGCAGGGTAACCCTATTGTTGGTTGAAATTTTCTGCAGAGCAAGGTGGCATTGATGGATAAGGCTGGATGACAAAGTGTTGCTATCCAGTGCTTTTAGTACGGCCATGCTGTCAGAGAGGATTCTA
>JARACY010002671.1:0-40290 GCA_029255725.1 Scrobipalpa atriplicella
CATCTTTTTTCCCGCCATTTTGGATTTTTTTCACCACGATGTGAATTTGACCAGGGTGTGCTCCAAACTTTGTTCGAGCACCACTCCTATATCATTGAAATACTGTAATTGCTCCTATATAGTAACCTAACCGACCCTGCCTGCAGACCCATAGAGTGTACCCACCAGGGCAACATATCTCAAAAGTTACCTTAGGATGTGTACAACCAGTCTGAGACCCATTCATCCCATCACGCCAGTTTGCAAACTTTTCCGGCTAACAGCCGTACTATGTTAATTTTACCGTGAAAATAGCAAAATTTTACGAAATACTTATATTTTAATAAGATTTAACTGTTACAGTATAATTTTGCCGATATCATTGATAATTTATTTTTGATAGGTCATTAGAACTTACCAAGGACTAACTTATCAAGGATTTAGCGAATTTAGTTCTATTTTAATTGTTATCCATATTTTTTATTATTTTTATTAGTGACGACGCAATTATGTTTTATTCTTGCATCATCTTTTAAATCAGTTAAATATAATTTGGTTAAGTTAGTTAATTAGAATGAATCTTGTTAAAAAGCTTGTTTAAACAGAAGAGTTTGGTAATTTCGAAAAGTATTTTAGAGAATGGTCTTTGCTTAAGCTTTGACTGTATAAGTCCCACTGCTGGGCAGCCTTCTAAATCTACTTTTTAGTAGGACATATTGTAATAATTGTTGTAATATTTCAGAAAGAATCCATATTTATGGATAGTTGGTTAAGTTTATAAGGGAGAAGAATCTCGAATAATCTTGCACGTATTTTTATAATAAATACAGGAATGTAGAATATTTAAAACAGTCTTTTATTTCTGACTTCTCCTGTTTCTGTTAAGTATTATACTCTAAGGGCGCTTGTGCACTCATCCGTAGGTATTCTGTATTAGATCCGAGTCCAATTCGTATTAGGTTAGGAAAAATGACACATGATACAAGCTGTCATACAATTACTGGAGAGCCCAATTCGGATACGAATTAGATTTGGATCTAATATGGATGAGTGCACAAACGCCCTTAGAGTATAATACTTAACAGAAACAGGAGAAGTCAGAAATAAAAGACTGTTTTAAATATTCTACATTCCTGTATTTATTATAAAAATACGTGCAAGATTATTCGAGATTCTTCTCCCTTATAAACTTAACCAACTATCCATAAATATGGATTCTTTCTGAAATATTACAACAATTATTACAATATGTCCTACTAAAAAGTAGATTTAGAAGGCTGCCCAGCAGTGGGACTTATACAGTCAAAGCTTAAGCAAAGACCATTCTCTAAAATACTTTTCGAAATTACCAAACTCTTCTGTTTAAACAAGCTTTTTAACAAGATTCATTCTAATTAACTAACTTAACCAAATTATATTTAACTGATTTAAAAGATGATGCAAGAATAAAACATAATTGCGTCGTCACTAATAAAAATAATAAAAAATATGGATAACAATTAAAATAGAACTAAATTCGCTAAATCCTTGATAAGTTAGTCCTTGGTAAGTTCTAATGACCTATCAAAAATAAATTATCAATGATATCGGCAAAATTATACTGTAACAGTTAAATCTTATTAAAATATAAGTATTTCGTAAAATTTTGCTATTTTCACGGTAAAATTAACATAGTACGGCTGTTAGCCGGAAAAGTTTGCAAACTGGCGTGATGGGATGAATGGGTCTCAGACTGGTTGTACACATCCTAAGGTAACTTTTGAGATATGTTGCCCTGGTGGGTACACTCTATGGGTCTGCAGGCAGGGTCGGTTAGGTTACTATATAGGAGCAATTACAGTATTTCAATGATATAGGAGTGGTGCTCGAACAAAGTTTGGAGCACACCCTGGTCAAATTCACATCGTGGTGAAAAAAATCCAAAATGGCGGGAAAAAAGATGGCCGCCATACAAAATAAAAAGTCGAATATCTCCTAAACGATGAGAGATAGATGGAGAGTGCTCGAATAAATGTTATAGGGAATGATAGTAGGTAACCTCCGGTGATCACGAAAATCCAAGATGGCGGATCCAAAATGGCGCCTGATAAAAAAATGCTCGGATCAGGCTGCAATTTGGCTGGTGAGATGTCATTGAAGTACTAATTCGATATTGGTAGTTCGTTTTTCAAATCCAACGTTTTCCAATTGAATTAGTACTTCAATAACCTCTCACCAGCCAAATTTCAGCCTGATCGGAGCATTTTTTATATCAGGCGCCATTTTGGATCCGCCATCTTGGATTTTCGTGATCACCAGAAGTTACCCACTATCATTCCCTATAACATTTATTCGAGCACTCTCCACCTATCTCTCATCGTTTAGGAGATATTCGACTTTTTATTTTGTATGGCGGCCATCTTGTTTTCCGCCATTTTGGATTTTTTTCACCACGATGTGAATTTGACCAGGGTGTGCTCCAAACTTTGTTCGAGCACCACTCCTATATCATTGAAATACTGTAATTGTTCCTATAGTAACCTAACCGACCCTGCCTGCAGACCCATAGAGTGTACCCACCAGGGCAACATATCTCAAAAGTTACCTTAGGACGTGTACAACTAGTCTGAGACTAATTCAACCCATCACGCGAAAGTGCAAGCTTTGTCCTGATTTTGATCCTTAACCGCCGTACTAACATCCTATTTATATTATTTCAATTTATTATTTTGTCATTGATTGCGTAATGGCAATATGCGTAATCTAAATTAGGTGTAATATGCAATCAAAAAGCGTAATTAACTTAACGATCTATACCTACTTAAGTAAAGAACACATAATAAAATTAATGTTACGAACGAGAATGAGTCATATCTAAGATTGACATGATTGAATTGATTGATTGATTGAAACAAGGTTTTCCTTCAGTCTTATTAGTAAAGTGGTTGGAAGATTTCATTTACATTTCCATCACATTTTGTACGAATTCGATTGAGCTAAATTGATTTAATTAGAGATCTACCACTGAAGTGTCATCGATGACAATAAGCGCTAACTTTAAAAAACGGTTAGGTACTTTTCAAATGGATACCATAAGAAAATCTGGAATATGTAAAAACCGTCACCATTCTATAGTGTAAGCGCATTGTCAAGCTTCCTCAGAGCAAGTAGGTAGAGCAGTTGCAACTAGCAACATAGCGACATTTTCATACTGTTTCTAACGTGCAGATCTTCAGGGATAAAGGTAAGTCTCAGGAAGAGTGAAAACTGACATAAACCTACTTCTGGGTGGCAGAAGGCTCTAGCCCAAAGTGGCAACTCCTCTACCTTTTTGCTCAGTGCTATCTACTTAACAGTATTTCTTAAACACGAATTAAGGCTACCGCTCAACACAGACGTGTCAACGCACACACAAGTCTTACGCACAGAGATCGCTACTGACTCTCAGCCTTGGCGTGTGTCGCCCAGGGTCTTTCACAACCGTGGACGAGGCCCATACTGTGGTATACCCAGGGGTTTCCCTAGTAATGCTGGTATGGTATGAAATGCGCCGCAGAGCTCCACGGCCCGAGCCTGGCGCTTAAATTTGTGCTTCGGTAGGGTTCTGCCACAAGTTCGATGGGAGGGTGTCGTAGTGCGATGGTACGGTTACCAGCGCGTCCGCTGGGGTTCTCGTTGTTGAACAGTTCTGGAACAAATTGAAATTTGATTATTAGTTTGGAAATAAAAGAATGAATTATAATTTGCTGAGTGATTCACATGGCTCTAGCTAGATAAAGTAGCAATCGATAAAAAACATACAGATAAAGCATAACTAAAGTGCCTAATAATCAGATAAGCCTTTCCTGATTCTTAAATAACATAAAGCGTAAAGACGCGTAATATTAAAATGTATTTTGATTCTAGACCAATTTAAATTCAGCTCAAGCAAATGGCATCCAAAATGGCGCCCGTAAAGTATAAGTTATAATTCTTCTTACCGATGGTGTGGAGCTCACCTTGGGCTGCTGGCGATGGGTGTCGACGCACTCGATGGGCAGTTTGATCATCTCCACTTTGTACTTATAGCCGTAGGAAGTCAGCTTCACGATGGTGTGGAGAGGCACGTTCATATATGGAAGCTCATCTAGAAAAAAACAAATAACAATTATTTATGTCATCGTTTGATTTGGGATGAGATGGGAGTTTTGTCAAGTAAACCATCGCAGGTAAGCGTCCAAATGCAAATGTATAAAGTAATGTTGTGTGGCATATGGTTGTGATTTGCTGTTTTGATAATAAGGCCAAAGGAAAGATCTACCTTAGGTTGTTATGTGAGAAGACTGAGAAGTGCTCCGCTTGTATGATGGCCATGCAAACTCATTACTTCAAAAAATCCTATTAAAAGTTAACAGTGGAATTTTACTGTCAGGACAGGATAAACAAGTAGGTATATAAGATATCCATATAATATCTAAGTCTTTGATTACATCTATCTACACCTTAATTAGCCTAAAGTTAAACAATGCCGAATGCCAATGAAAGACCCTGGCATAAAAGCTTATCACTAATACAGCAACAGATAGAGCATGTAGCAATGCAATCACATTGTCAACAGATAAGGAAGATTGTAGATAAGTTAGGCCTGTATTTATAATCAGCTCTCAAGGGTGACAGTGTGTTTGAGTTCGTATGAGAAATGTCATTTCAGTACAAAACGACCTGTCAAATCCATACTTAATATTGCTCTCAATCTTGAGATTGCTTAATAAATACGATCCTTAGTTTGTTTGATCTGTACTAGATTACATGACATGACATCTACTCTTACATGATCCTTCCTTTTATAACGCGTTTTTAATCGCAAAAGTAGTTCATCTGTCTCTTAGAGCAACACGGCCTTCCGCTCCGCCGGGTGGAAAGGCCGTGTTGCTCTAAGATCTGCCTGGGAGTTTCACATGAGTTTATTGAGTCTACCTAACAGGTTATCAAATAAGTTTGCTTGCTTTGATGATCTGATAACGTTTTGAGTACACTTTAAGGAGCTCAGATAAAAAGTTTATTGAATATAATATAATAAGTCAATAACCTGGGTGATAACATTAAGCATATTTTGTGTATTTGCGTATAATTTTTTCTCTCTATACGTGTGTGTCTAAATGGCGCAGACGAAACTACTTTTCATATAAAATGTATGAGGTCGTTCACTCACGTCGCAGCAAAGTGGAAGCAACCTAAAGATGCGCATTTTAATGCGTTTCAATGACTCCGTGAGTTTGGTAATGTAATGGTCATAAAATAGAACCTTACCAAGCTTAGCGTCCAGAAAGTATCCGAGCATGCAGCGCAGGACCGCCTGGTGGCCGACCACCACCACATTATGCTCGTCTTCCAAAGCCGAGAGCACCGGGCGGAGGCGTGTCATGATGTCGATGTAGGACTCGCCCCAGGGGTATCTGTAGCGCAGTTTGTCTTGGTCACGCCACGCGAATTCCTGAGGGAAACGCTCCTGCATCTCCTCGTAGGTTAGACCCTCGCAAATGCCCTGGAGAAAAAAAGAGGAAGAGGTTAAATAAAGCCGTATTTAAAGTATTTCACTGGCTCTAAACCAATGGCACATTAGCGGAAGGTGACGTAGTATGTTTGGGGTATAGGTAGCTAATAATGACGATGATGGATGACCCAGTCGTGCGAATTCCGTATAGACAGAAGATAATGTTTTCATTTTAAGAATGATAATGAAGAAGAATTATATTTTTTTGGACGGAGGGCATGTCCCTATTTGACCTCGAAATGATCAGTCATGAAAATTGATTGTTTACAAAAACTTCTTCCTATTGCGTATAACATTGTGCAATGCTGTCCATAGAATACGAATGTACGTATACACTTCACTGTTGCATAACATTATCTACACGTGCGACAACTGAAGCACACAACACAAGTCTTAAAATAGAAAGCATTGATTCACATACATAATACAGAAGTCACGTCATGAGTACATCTTTTAACAGTAAGCAGAACAGAATGTCCACGGCCTAAAAAAGAATTATTAATAGCTCCAGTTGTTTGCTTATTTTTAGGAGTTCAGTGCAAAATACTGTGAGGGCAAATCAGATGCGCACTAAATCTTGACTAAAATTGTCACATGTAATTGTCTACAGAACACGAACAGAAAGGGACGACTTAATTTTGGTAAAGTTTTAGGCTGTGTCCATCGATGTGACATAAGACTCTGTACCTAGAGTCAAGAGTACTCTGTACCCATACCCATCGCTAAACATACTCCTGAATAGCATACGTAAGATTTTACGCTCCTCAATCCTCATATCCACTGCAATGAAAATGTATTTTTATTGAAATCTACTGACCGTCTCGTCTCTATTGTAAGTGAATGAACGCCTCCGTAAGAATTTAGGTGTTTTATTTTAAAGTTTTCAATGTCACAACAGACGTTTCTGACTCATTTCTTAATCCAATAATACAAATATACAACTGAAATCCCAATTTACAATGGAATCAGTCTATTTCACATTCACAAGTGTGCCGGCACACTACTGCGTGAGAGGTGTACTGTGGCGAAACCGAGTTTGCATGGTACTGCCGGCACTGTGAATATATAATACATTCAATAAGGTATCGGCAATAAATAAAACCACGACATGCCACACCTTCAGCTGTTTTTGGCACCCAGCGTTTCGCTCTGCTTTCTGCAAATGTTTTCTTTTGACTCGGATGGTTTCCCGTGGGACGTCATCTAAGTACTTAAAATATTGCCTCGGCTATACAGCAGGAAAGCTAGCCCGAAAAATAAAAAACCGTTATCCTATTTTTGTACTATTCAGGCCAGCATGTAGGAACACGGTTAAAAACAAATTACCTTTTCAAAAAGGACCTACCTATTTACCATTCCTAGAGAATAGGTAGGTTAGGCTAATTAACCTCAGTTCTTAGAATATATACAAGAAATATTAGCAAGAAATACTAGTGATGTAGCAAGTGATACCTATAGCAAGAAATACTAGTGATGTAGGTCGGATGAAACAAACAGTAGTAAATCAAAAGGGAAGGCCAGCCAAGGTGTGTCATTTGTACACTTAGGGATAGAAGAAATAGGTGCAGTGCAGGTATTCTTGTATAGTAAACTGATATGATGCGGTGCACGTGACTTTGTGGCATCATCTGTGGGAAATAATTGCTATGCAGAAGTGCCGGAAAGTTTTCTTTTTCCCGTGAAAATTTGGTGTTTTCTCGAGTTAGACTACATAAATATAAATTTCACAACATTTTAGTACATTGTTGATGTCAAATTCTTCCTTTCAACGAAAGTCTGGTTTTTTTTCAAATGCATCGAAATAACTTAATATAAAGAATCTCATTGAGTTTTTTTTTAACAGTGATACCCTGTATGATTGATTTGTAATCGATGATGCTATGTAGGTATAACTAGAAGTACTATTATATGGTTCGATATTTGAGTAATATAGTTGATTTATGTTTTTAAACTTCCTCGTTGCAATACAGAATTTCCGTCATTCTTTTTAACGCATAACATCAAGGAAAAAGCATCTACAATTCAAACTAGATATTTTACACACAATACTTCTACACCTCGTAATAATGAAACATTTTGGTAGTTGGTATTCGTAGTTGCAAAAATCACGATTTAACTAATGTAAGTCTATACTTTTAATTTTCTATCATGGGAGAACAGAAAGGGACGGCAATTATTTTTAGTCAAAATTTAGTTAAGTCGTGCCCTCAACGAATCGCATTATCTAGTATACTGATACTTAAAACTAGCTGAACTAACTTAACTTATGATAACAAGCAACTTTCTAATCACAAAAGAAAAATAACTTTGTTTTTTTGTGTTTATCATATTATTATAACATCGTGTATAATGATAATGACATGTGTAGGCTGTATAATCGCGAACAAATTCGTATTAATACCGATGACATCATTGTTTTTTTGTATTTTATCCTATTTATCAGGCACTTTTGTCAATTCAAATAATTGCTTGATAAGATATTGTTAATTTACGTATCGAAAATCGTCTTCAATGGAATATTTTTGTATTTATAAATAATTATAATAATCTTGAAATCGACATCATTAACATCACTAGGTTTACGAGTATCTATCATTGTTACAAAGAGTTATATCATGATAAAAGATATGTTATATCTTGCTTACTACTTATTGTTATTGTAGATGTAATTTTCTCTTTGAAATAACCCCGGATAAGATTCAGCTGCGAGTACTTATCATTGTTTATGCTACGCACAATTCCCGAAATCGCCCATTAGCCGGAAAAAAGGCACACTATACAAAATACGTATGATATAGGCGGCTTCAACACTTTACTTTAAGTCGACGGCTCGAAGGACCAAACAATTTGGAGAAATATGACAGTATTCGACTTAGCTGAAACAAACCGGGAGAGCTTTTAAGCCCAAAAGGCCAAACTTGTATTCGAAGTTGCCAAGTCAGTAATGTAGTAGTAACGGATAGCTACTTACGGCATCCAGCTCATTGAGCGCGCGGACGGCCCGCTTGGGCGCGTGTATCTCGGCGGCGGTCTGCTTGGTGCGTCGGAGTTCAGAAGTCCACACGGTGACCGGCTCGCAAGTGGCCAGGGCGTTCATGTGCTCAGCCAGCGCGCTTGCGTAGAGTTGCCCGCGAGCAGACAGATTGGCGTCGCCACCAATACGGCCAAGCACGTTGTATTCGCTCTCGCCGTGCTGTTCAAGGAAAAGTTTCGGTTAGGATGATTTTTGTAAATCTTATGCCTATTGTAAATCTAAATATTAAACGTCACTTTCTTTTATCCTTACAAAAAGTAAAATTTACTTTTCACTTTGATCTTTTTATAGAACTTTCTATAAATAGTATAAATTAATAGATTTATCATCAATATTTATGAAAAAACACTCACACCTATTTTAGGTGAACTGACTGCTGACAGGGATGAATGGAAGAAGAAAACATACTGCGTCGACCCCAAATAGATGGGATAAGGCCAAGCGAATGATGATTTATGAAATAAATTATAAGTAAAAAACCTTTTTAAAACAAGCTTTTATATTAAATGCGCTAAAAAGAATAAAATAAAATTTTCCTTTAAAACTTTTACTATCAATTTACAACGTCATTACATAATTTTTATAATATAAAAGCTTGTCGCGAGATTTAACACAAGTTTTAAGGTAAAGTATGTGATTTGTTTGTTTATTTACACAAGCTTTTAGCAATCTCGCGACAAGCTTTTATATTATAAAAATTATGTAATGACGTTGTAAATTGATAGTAAAAGTTTTAAAGGAAAATTTTATTTTATTCTTTTTAGCGCATTTAATATAAAAGCTTGTTTTAAAAAGGTTTTTTACTTATAATTTATTTTTTACATTTTAGTCACACAGCAACTACCTACTTCAAAAACACATGTGAATTAATTGTTTAAAACAGTTTAAAACTGTTCTTTTTCTGTGAGAGGGGCGGATGCGACCTCTTCCATCCCCCCAGTCGAGATGCATCGTAGCGGTAACGACTTCAACAAATCTTTTTCGTTTCTCTTTCAGTTTTCAACCCCCCAATTTCGCTACTTTCACTACTTTAAAAATACGTCCAAACTTTTCTGTTTCTATGTGGGGCAAGCCCCCTTAACCTCCCAGCCGAGATGCACTATTGCGGTAACGACTTCAAAAACTGTTGCGGTAATGACTTCAAAAAATTTTTTTCTGAGGAGGCAAGTCTCCTTCAACCACCCCGTCTTGCTACGTTGACTACTTTAAAAACACATTTAAACTTTTCTCTTTCTGTGAGGGGGGCAAGCTAGGGGAAAGCCGACATGGGGACTGTGGGAGTCGAGTCGAAATGCGCCATAGTGGCAACGACTTCAAAAATTGTTCTTATCCTGTAATATTTATTTTACTGTGAGGGGGGCAAGCCCCCCTCAACCCCCCAGCCTCGCTACGTTGACTACTTTCGAAACACGGTTTAACTTTTCTCCTTCTGTGAGTGTTCTCACCACCCCAAACTGTTTTAAATATTTTTTTTCTGTGAGAGGGGCAAGCTCGTTATAATATATAATAGAAACTGCTCAAGACAACACATATAATGTGCCCACACTCGACTATCTTAGCACTTTCGACGAGGTAGTTCCGATGGCTATCAGTTGTCTTCTTCATTAGACCCTCGTCATCATGTGTAATAGAAACTGCTAAAGACAAAAAATATAATGAGCCCAAACTCGGCTATCTTAGCACTTCCGACGAGGCAGTTCCGACGGCTTCCTGTCGGCTTCGTCATTAGACCCTCGTCATCATGTGTAATAGAAACTGCTTAAGACAACAAATACAACGAGCCCAAACTCGGGTGTCTTAGCACTTCCGACGAGGCAGTTCCGACGGCTTCCTGTTGGCTTCGTCATTAGACCCGCGTCATCATGTGTAATAGAAACTGCTTAAGACAACAAATACAATGAGCCCAAACTCGGCTATCTTAGCACTTCCAACGAGGCAGTTCCGACGGCTACCTGTCGGCTTCGTCATTAGACCCTGGTCATTATGTGTAATAGAAACTGCTTAAGACAACAAATATAATGAGCCCGAAATCGGCTATCTTAGCACTTCTGACGAGGCAGTTCCGACGGCTACCTGTCGGCTTCATCATTTGACCCTGGTCATCATATGTAATAGAAACTGCTCAAGACAACAAATATAATGAGCCTAAATTTAGATATCTTATCACTTTCCATGAGGGAGACCCAGTGGATATCTGTCAACTCCGTCAAAAGATCAGCTCGATGATATCATAATATTGCATTGTCACCGGATTAACATAAGTGTGCAAAATTTCAGCTCAATCGGTTGAAGATAACTGCTTCAAAATTGAGTTGCAAGATTCCACCCGAACACACATAGTTAGTTAGTTAGTTAGTTAGTTAGTTAGTTAGATACAGTGCAAGTTAAATAAAAGCTTTTAAAAAACATCTTTATCTATAATGATTGTCGTCTACGGAAAGTACAAAATCATTGCAATCAGAACTCACCCGAGTGAAGTACAGAGTTTGAGGCATGCCCCTCATGCCGGACAAGTATCCGAGGATCCCAGACTCCTTCTGTCCGGCGACTTT
This sequence comes from Scrobipalpa atriplicella, assembly GCA_029255725.1. NCBI lineage: Eukaryota > Metazoa > Arthropoda > Insecta > Lepidoptera > Gelechiidae > Scrobipalpa > Scrobipalpa atriplicella. The sequence continues at coordinate 11,078 of JARACY010002671.1, forward strand.
ATGTGCCGTCACAGTCTCTCCCATGTTCTCCACGCGTACGAAACTAATGCTCTCCAGACTAGCATCGATAGGCTCATACTGCCGCATGTAATGTTCCAACTTCTTCCTCAAATCGTCCACTGCCTCCACTTCGCTCATGGTCTTGTAATCGGCGGAGTAATGGAGGATCTCGATGATGTTCCGTTCGAGCAACTCCTGGTCCTCGCAGACGCACTCGATAAACAAGATCCTGAAGCCCATTTCGGCGAGACAGTACTCGTTGAGCTCCCGACGCTGTTCGCGGGTGATGTTAGTGCCATCGAAGATCTACAATAAAACAACTGTTTATAAACACAAATTGAGTTTGGTCGTGGAATTGTTGTGGCGGTTTCCCCAGAGGCAAGCATGTCTGTCATCGATAATTAGTCTGCATTTATAAGTATTCAGCATAAACAGGATTTGCGTTATCTGAGTCATCGTAAGATACATTTGCGTCAGTTTCTATCGGCGACTTTGATAGATTGCATCATTGCCTTCGTCTTAGAATTTACAAAACGGCAACATAATTCCTTGATTAATGGTTTAAATTGAACACAGGAACTTTGCAAGTCGGAAATGGCAAGGATATTCGAGAATACATGTATGTTGTATGATCATCATTAGATAAAGATTATATCTTGTTTACGGATGCAGTAGGGTGATGGATTACACCTACCACGAAGCTAGATAAAGATACCGTTGCTTATAAGTCAAAACAAAGTTTACTGAGTAAACAGAATGACTTATATAGATGACTTTCTAGATAATTTTCGTATTATGAAACGCACTCCTTGAACTGAATGCTTGAAATATTTAAAGCTTTTGGCCCAAGTTGAAAATCTCTTCACGGAAACCAATTAGGTAATCAGCCAATCGTTTTTGTACAACGTAAGCATAAGCAACCTAAAAGGCCTCTCGCAGACGTCGCATGAAGTCATAATATTTTGACCTTAGGTATGGTCTTAATTATAAACACGACTTTATGAACTTACAGCAACACTGTTACCATCCTTGAGCCACAGCACGGCGTCCTCGACCGCCTCGCGCGCGCTCTGGCGGCGGATGGCGGAACCCTGGGCGTTATCAGCGCGGAAGATGTCATGGCTGCCATACAGGGCCATGTGGCGACGCCGGTACTGGCTGCAGTCGAACACTGTGGACAAGGCAATAGGTCAGTAGAAGGTTCAAGAAGCAGTCAAACGTCAATATAATAAGAATTTTGATGAATGTTTTGCTTATGCTGAAGGAAAGGCTGATCTTCATTTTATTGTTGCAGATGGTGGAAGAATAAGAAAATGTTGAAGAATTCCATGAATACATTAATTTTTTCGTGATTCAGAGATATGATCCCCATACCAAAGGTGAGTTCATGGAAATTGAAATATTTACCTATCAGTATTCCATGAATCATCGTGAAAAACATGTCATAATTTTATTAGCGCCACACCTACATCGTCGTATCTAAATAGAGCATGTTGTGGACTAAACTAAAACGGTCTAATTGATGAAGCCAGTAAAAGATGGAGGGATCTAGAGTTTCTGGGACGATAATATGTAGGCCATATCGTGAATAGAATAACGTTAGCATAGTAACTCGAAGATAATTCTCAAGATCAACAGATGCCTTCTTGCCTTCAACTGGGTCAAGGCATCTGCGTGTACTCAGTTAATACCTTCTCATGTATAAAACTCATTACAGTATGTATCCGTCTATCTTTTTTTAAACAAAATCTGACGATGACGATAAATAATAAAATTGCTGATTTTTATCGTATGAGTAAGTGGCGTGATACGATTGGCCTAAATAAATCAAAAGTCATTGTCGTCACAAAAATAAATTATTGTAGGTATTGCGACCGTGTTTGTTTGTACATAAATGTTAGTTATAACTACTTGTTTGCCTACCAACGTAAGCCAGACCTAACCAAGCGTTGCGTAATGCAAGCTTGGCAAGAACGAGTCAGTTGGGCGAGTGTCAGATCAGCTTTCACAATCTTTGATGAGTGGTTCAGACTTTACTGATAAACGAGCTTCAAAAGTGAACTCGTCTGATTGATACAAGTATCGCCTGACCAGTCGCATTCAAGTTATAAAGTAAAATGACATTGAAAAATTATATGAGGAAGCAACATAGTTAACAAATCAAGAACTAACTAGCTAACTACACGCAAGAATTAAAGATGCATTGCAAGTCCATTGTTAAATGGTATGAGCAAATAGCAAAACAATAAAATTACGGAGTTATGCATAATATTGATTTACCTTTCAACGCGACCTGCGCTATGTATCTTGTCGAACGTTTTGGACTATTCTAAAATGCTTTCTGGGATGTCCATTTTTAAGAAGTCGTTGATGATGATGATGCTTATGCCCATGCGATTTCACACAACTTGCAAGTAGATACCTTTAGTGCTCTCTCCATTCCAGTTGAGGTGTCTGGAGAGGCGGTGGGCGAGCTGGCTCTTGCCCCTGGCCGGTAGACCGACCAGGGCGATGAGCAGCGGCGCGAACGGACTGATGCGCCGAGAAAGCAGGGATACTGTAACAAACAAACAATACAATTAACCCACATGTACCTACTTAGTTGTTTATTATGACGTGCGGCGGACGTTTTTGTTAACTACGGTAACTTAATGCCATCGTATCCTGTTGCAAAATATAATAAACATAAAAAAGTCTGCGTTTCTGGTAATTGGCTGATGTTTTTTGATTGAGGAAATTTCGCAACATATAAATTTTCATATTATTTGCTTACTATACAGTTTCATTATTTTGCGACGCAAATAAATTGAAACTTTTCAATTTACGCTGTATTATGGTATTATCTAACCAATTTCAGGAACCGTTATTGCTTTGCCGTTATTGTTCGGCAAACGATTCTCTGAAAATGTTTTTGCGCTTTCTAAGAAATGTCTGGTATGTCTCCCAAGTCCCTGAAAATAACATCTGTCCCACTTCGGGACTTTGGGAGTAAGTTCTCCCGCTGGCAAGGCTTAATTACCAATATTTCAATATACATAGTAAATAAATTCTGGGAATCGTGTGACTGATTGATGAGCCAGTTTATTGAGTACATGATTAAAATATTAACCTTGAAATGTTGGACCATTAAAATGTTACAAAGGACTAACTAAACGATATTAGCTTAAAAGATGTTCAAATTTTCAAGGCAAATAATTAAGACCGACAGATTAAGCCTACATCTGAATGGACTTATCTTATCACGATTTCCTCAAGTTAGATCGACTTGTTTAGGCCAAGGATTGCCGACATTAGTCTGTAAACAAGACTAAACATTAGATTATTGTGTTATATAAAGCGCACAAAAACAAATTAATTTGCTTGTGATAAAGCATTACTCTAAGTAAAGTAAACATATTTAATGACACAGAACCTGATGATCTTTAGTTAGAAATTGTGCAACATGTGTTTGAAATCTAAGTGTATGAAGTACATACATACTGAAGCGTAAATAAGTACTTGCAATAAGTATAAAATTATCACAAGATTTGACCTCAGCATAAAGTCTGTCCGGGTCAAAATGATAATTTCTATGTAGTTCATTGGTCGAGCCCATCGTTATTGAAACAACATCTTTTAATAATAACTTTGATAAATCCCATTACCAATTCGCATTAAAACATGGCTTTGGAATTTGAAATTTTCAATTATGTTTTTGATAAATCGATACTGTTGTATAAAAAATTAATAATCGGACCATCAGCAGTGGAATTTGCCGAACAGGTGCCGAATAATCAAGCGAAACATTCAAACTTCCAACGACCAATAAAAACGCTGCAACGCGCCGAGCCTTCTATTTGTTTCGATCAAACACGTGACGTCATCCTCAAACCGGCCTGTTGTAACAGTGGAACTAGTTATATGATTGTTGAGTAAAATATTACTAAAATTATTATATTCTTTGTAAAAGATTCACCGAGATTAAATATTTCTATAACACGTGTTGTAGAATATCTAAATGACGATCTCTATCTTACTTTATAAATGATGGGTCATAGAAACGCAATAGGTTGAAATTCCAAGATTTTGTAGAAAATAGACGCCTCGTGGCTACGCAAACCGCATCTAACTATAATATAGTACCTATACTACATATAAAATAAACGTGCGTGCCAGCAAACGTGGACTTTGCCCCTTCGACGGCGGCACGCTCAAGGAAACGAGCTCTACTCGACCTAGTGATAATACTACACAATAGTAATGATTTACTAGATAATCTTTGGGAATGATTTTTTGATTTTATGTAGACGATTTTGTTGTAGTCGTTGGCAACAATGAAGGAAGCATTTCATTTACGAGCTATCTCTTAAATTGAAGTGAACGCGTCATCGCTGGTCCTGTTTTGTATTGGGATTAAAGTTGTTTGACCTTTTGAGGCCGTTTGACGCACCACGCCCTCTTACGTGCCTGCATACCAAAACAAAGACTCTTTCGTGTTGATCTAATCTTTTGTGGATAAAGGAGAAAGGACCATTTGAAGATTAATATAACTAGGTCGACAGAAGGAGAAGAAGACTAGGTATGCATAATAAAAATAAATTTAATATTTCCAAATAAAAGTCAGTGGAAGAAAGCTTGCTTGTGTTGTGATTCGGTCAATAAGAGTGAATACCAATCTTTTTCTAATCAATTCAATCGTATTCAGTACCTGTATTTGATTGGCAAGCTTATATATAGAATTCTTCAGTATAAGCGGTGAAAACGAGGAGACGCGCCTGAAACATGCTAAATTTAGCGACGGATCTCAGAGAGAACTTGAACGGTCTCAATCAACACTTTTGTATTGAAGATAAAATGAAGATAGAAATGGAACAAAGAGCTTTTAAGTTTAAAACTACTAAAATTTTCAAAGTTATTCAAATTACAGCAAGGAAGCCTATCAAGCAAAATCCACAGCATAGTGATGTGATGGATGGGTCAACGTGATTTTTTTTATCGACAGCTCTATCTAATAAACCATGACCCGAAATTTAGTAAAATAGGTGTCGATGGGCAACCTGTATAAGCTTAAGTAACTTAATGTCAAGGTCTGGGCAAATAATAGTTATGGTATGTCTTTAGAAACACCTAAGCTTATATTTCCTGCAAAGCTTATCCTCTCTGGAAAATGACAATAATTGTTGTACAATATGTTCTCTATGACTGTCATTGCATCCCCAACACAGTCTAGCGTCCTATTTCTACTCTGATTTCTACCCATTAGCCTGTTGCAGTCACGTTGTTCAACGCATGTGGACGATTTGGGACTGGTATCTATTCACTAATGGTTATTTACTATGTTATGAACGACCACGAACTAGGTGAAATCACAAATGGTTTAGGTTGGTAAATGAGTAAACATTATAGTATTATGTCATTCTTACCAATCATGGTATTTAATAAGCAAATGAACTTAAACTTGAGGGACTCAAAGTCAAAGTCAACGATGCATTTGTCAGGTATCTTACACCTGTGTGTTACTTTAGCTGTCAACAACTATAATTACTTAGTGAATTAATTACAGTAGTACCATTAATGAATGTTAGATTTGACGTGATGCGTTCTAAGAATGTCGCTGAACGCACGCATTCTGATCATGATATTGATCCGCATAGATAGATGTTTATAGACTGTTCGATGATCTTTCTGACGTCTATTGCTAACCCTAACCGTCTACTAATTTGAACTTGTTTGTTGACCATTTAGTCCAGTAGTAGACTGGTAGAGCATTAGAAAGTAAGATACTTGAATGATAATGATGAATAAGTAACCTAACTAAAAGAGCCCAATTTTTGACGAACTCATAATAATATAATGTAAATGAAAAAAGTATTGAAGCTCCCGAACATTTTATAAAAGCACTCTATATAAAGCAGCGGACTGTTGTGGCTGATGATGAAGACTCTTTAGAAATGTAAAAAATAAGTAAATCTATTGTCATTGAAAACACTCCAAAAGATAATAGAATAACAACATTAAATATAATGCTGAGTAAGGTTAACTATAATAATAACGATGACATTTTAGAAGATACTTATCAAAATTTATATGAGCAATACACATTACACACCCTAAAACGTCAACCAAGGTTATTTTCACGTATACATAATCGTCAATTTTATATAATACGTGTAGTGTCGTATATTGATACGCCCTCAAAACGTTTTTATCTCTAGCTTGTGTAATATAATAACAAAGTCAACTGTAGATAAAGCTGTACACGAGGCACTAATTTAAAGGTTATTTTTTTTATTAAAGCTAATTAAGTATAACTGTTTGTGCTGTACGCCTGTACGCTTATTGGTGTTAATGAGTTTATTCTCTCCAAAAGTCATATCGTGTTGTTCAACGTGCCTCCCGTTCTTCTTATAGATTTTCATCGGTTTGTGTGTTTTCTGTTCTACTATGACTGCCGACTGGCCATTGCTGCAACACGGTATAATTCTATTTTGCAATTTGTATAAATAAATAAATAAAGTCCGTATTATACACTCCAAATTCTGTAATTTACTAACACGTTATTTTTTAAACGTTTGCCAGGGCAAGGCAAATCAATATACTCTTTTTTTAGGGACTTGCGAAGTATATTTTTCTAGTATAAATTTTACTTACTTAAAGACCATTCCTCTTTTCTGCATGGTAATAATTATCATCAGTATTTTCAACTCGGATTCTGCGATAGGAATATTATTATTGTTTTACATTCACTCCTAAGTTCGTCAGTCCTTGTTTAATATTATTTGAAGTCGCTATGTCAATAACTTTGTTATTTACAACTCCTGATAGTGATGGGTGGCGCTGATAAATCAACTGGGGGCATGATGTGGTGATAAAATGTGAAAAACAATTCACTATCTGCATTTCAATCTGTTAAAAATATTTTTTATCAACCAGCCTATGTGGCTTTGGGTGTGTTCTGTCTTTGTGTAATTTGCCGTGATGTGCATCTGATATCTTCTTTATTTTTTGTCATATTTATATTAGCTAGTTTTAATTTTCATAATTCGGTCGATATTTCAAGATCACCAACTTTTCGCTGTACAACGAATATAAAATTTTAGTTTTTAATACACGGGTATTGTATTGTACCTTAATTACCTAGTTTATAATTATTGTGTAACGAATACATTACTAAGCTTGCGGTTACGTTAGATGTGATTGTTTGTCGTGTTGACGAGTTGAGTAGTCAGTAGGTATAGTTTCGTTGGTAGGCGTGGCACCTACGTCATATAGCGCGATGTGAAACTTTTTATATTTCGATGTTAACGAACTAGCCAGACCAGCGCAGGCGCCATTATTATAATAAAACCATCGAAAAGTATAAATGCGATAGTATTAGAAGATATAATTATAAACCCGCTCCCACGAAAACCAGCCGTTGCAGAAAAGATCTGTCTGCTATACGTAACATTGTTTTTATATTTCACGTATGTTGATATGGATGAACTCTGGCTTTGATATGCGATATCATTATGCCAATTCATGCCTGGAAAAGTACTCCATATCTCGGTTAGACAATGGATTCAATTCTGGAAAATACTTTCTAGTCTAGGTCTTTTGTATTAGCGTTTTCATACTCAGTTAAATTAAGAAATACTGTAATTTAATTACTTAGAGTAAATCTTGAGTCTCCCTTGATTAAATTTATAAAAATAAAGGTGAAAAAAGTTTTAAAAAGCGATATGTAATTGAACACAATAACAGAAAATTATAGCTAAAATATTACCCATGCCCTTTCTGATTATATCTTTATCTTTACTTAGCTTAGAGATCAAGGGAGCGACTTCATTACAAAGAGTCCAGAGTCCAATCGTTTAATTTCTTGTCGACAGTATCGGGTCGAGGAGACTTCCAGGCCAATTGCTCAGATCCGTAACAATCGGTGTCACCATCTTTTCTGTACTTCTTGACTGGACTTTGCCCTCGCTTCCTTTAATAAAACTTCATACGCACTTTTGTTGTCACTTTCCTTTGCTTTTTATACAGCGGTAAAATTATAGGTAGATTAATAAGATCATGCGATCTTTGTTTGAATGTTGGTACTTTGTGAAAGCTAGCTGAAGGGTGAGGGTCTTGTCTTCAGTCAGCCCAGGCTGCCATTCATGACCTATGGTCTGACCAAATGCTGTTTGGCGTTGAGCCAGTGTTATGCACACACATAATATCAAAAAGTCTAGCATCTTAAAAACAAAACACGGTCAAAAAAAATCGAGATATGTTGTTCGCATGATATGTCATTCCTGTTACCCCCTACTTTACCGACTGTGGATGGTATTATATTGATCAACTCAAAACTAATTTCGGTAGACGGACTGATGCCCAAAGAGCTAAATTTTGGTTAACTTCGAACTAGATAATCTAGTTACGAATGGCAAACGTACGACATCAATGACACAATTTACTAAAACAATGTAACTGAAACCGGCCATGCAAGCCAAACTTCGTCCGGTGCCAGAATAACGGTAATGAAACCGAACCAAGTAATTCAAGGCGATTACAAAAAGTTTATTTTTGGTCTGGTTTGGTCTTAATTTCCGCTGCTGGCACCACTTTTATAAATCCACCAAATCGATGGCTCCCACTTCCCAGTTCTAGATCTTTCATTGCGAGCCTTTTCATAAAATCTCTCCTTATGTAGTGTCAATGGTTTGGTTGGTTTTATGCCAAGACGATAAGTAATTCCCGTGTGTATTTTTAGATGTACTTTGTACTCTTAATTTATCACTACGAAGAAACTGAACAACATTCGAATGTTTATGAAGCGCGATTTTGTTTTGGTATAGATTCCATGAAAATTCGATGGAGTTTTCTACTTGTTTATAATCATCATCTATTTCGGCAACAGGAAGTTCACGTTGCTGCAAATCTATCGGTGACGAAAATTCATCAATCATTTTGATTAACTTTTTATCACTTGTTATGACCTTACAGAAAACAAGGCTGACTAGGAAGTTGTGTCTACGGAAGAGAATGTCGTCCACACTTCTAAAATTTAAACTAAAATATTTTTTTATTATATTCATTTACTTTGTTTTCGACGGCTCATCAACTGATAATTTTTGATTGTTTTCTATTCAAACGGGGTACGCATTGACGTAGAGACATCAAACAATAATTAAGACATATACCTACTTCAAAGGCACCTGACGCTCAGTGTTATGGATAACCAATACAATACGATAAGTACATTTTTTTACATGGTTTGATTGACAGATACAATTTGGAAGAACCTGTTGATTATACAAGAATAATCTCGGGGTCAGTGACTGACACACCTCCAAAAATTTTGAGTGGCAGAGGCTTTCGAAAAAAAAAAATGTCCCTCCTATTATGGTTACAGGCAGGTAATTTAAAAATTCAAAATGTTCTTGCAGTAAAATCTTTTCTTCTTGTAAAAGACAAAAGCCGGCTTTGTGATAAGAAAAGATAGACCAAAAATCCTTCACTGATGCTTTGTGGATATAAATATAGAGTAGCAAGAAAATCTCACCTGACGCTCCGTGCAGGGCTTTCTCTTTGTCTTCCATCATTGCGTGTGCGGTGTTAGCTCCAGGTGCCATAACGATTCTCCTCAAAGACGGTCTCCTTGCTAACGCGACGATGTGCTTGGTGCGGTGCTGTGGCTGCGGCTTGCGTCTGCGCGTGCGCACTCTGTGAAAGCCTGGTGGCGACTGCCCGACCACTCCGGCGGTTATCACGGACCGGCTCTTATCAGCTCCGCGGCAGTGATTGCCAACCAACCATATGATGGCCGAGTAGATCTTGCAATATATCAGCCAGAAATATGTATACCAATCGCTCTGTAGATGGATGCTGAGTAACGCCATCAATAGCGATCTGCAACAAAAAAAAATGGTTGTTGATTTAATGCCGATTTGAAAAAAGAACATAACAAGTATAACAATGAAAGTGTAAACACTGAAAAGATCAAGGAAAATGTTGAAGGATCAGATAATGTAACTTTTAATGTAATTTTTGCTGAAGCAACATTGATTGATAAGTATTTGCATCATATCTATTCGGGAACTGTTGTTCCTTCTATCTGTAGGAAAAAAAATGACATAAAACGATATTTATAACTAACGACTAAAAACATTAACAGGCGCCTGAATCTGAACTCGTTTGTTTGATTCGTAAATCAATATCTAATAATAATGACAAAAGAGAAGCGGAGGTTAGTCGGCAGCCTCAAATAGTTTTTAATAGAGCAGTGGATGAACTACTGAGGCCGATTTGATCAAAAACTAGTGCCAAAGTTCGATATCTAAATATAAAGAACTGAAACACAAACGTATTGTCTATAAAGGGATCCAAACAGATGCACGCGCTGATTTGCCAAGTGGAACTTTTTCATCAATTTTCCGAAGTCGAAGATGTCATGACATGACAATTTGATTGTAACATGACATGTTGGATGTTTATAATTGCCAATTATAGCATTCGAAGAACAACTTTTCCATTTGAGCAACAAATGGCTCACAGGAAAATTTTACTTGTGGGATAATATAATTGCCATTTTCCTTATCTTGTTAGTCATGGCGACAATGACTGCAAACCTCAAATATAAAAATTTGAGTGCCAATGAAATTACCTAATATTGTGGTTGCATTGTGTAAAATGTAGTTCGTTTTATAACTTGTATTAATATCTTGATTTAATTTCATTAATAAGTACTAATACTTAGTTACAGGCGCGTTTGCTGAATGAATTTTCTAAAGTTCACGGTAAAATAGGTATATTGATTTGTAAAAAGAGTAATTAAGTATTGGTTTTTCAGAATGCTACATTACCCAGAAGAAATGACTTATTCCCATTCCCAAAACACGATACGCTGCTACGATGAAAAATCAGTTACAAAAGCTACAGTTACAATATGAAAGATATTTGATACAAGATATTTGACAACTTATAGGAAAATGCTTTTTTCTAATACAATATCAATAGTGATTTCAAATGATTGTGATATGCAGTGACTGCATTCATTGTATACCTAATCAAAATTCTTGCCGACGTTATTATAAATTATCCAAAAGAATCTTGGCAGTAGGACTCATTCATTGTTTAATAACCAATTTTCACATGAATTTCTTAAATATATATGTTACAGCCAAAGTGATTAATCTAGATATTATATATAATATCTGGTCATTATTTATAATGTCTGCTCAATTTAGATTAAGTGATAAATGACACAGAATTAATCACTTTAACCAGCTATTATATATAATATCTTTGAAGACTTGGATAATGTAATAAAACAAGTGGGTATAGGTTAGGTTAGGTTAGGTTAGTTTTTTAGGGAACTAGGTCATCCCATGCTCTTTGAGACTCAAGTTTATCTGGTACTTGTCTTAGTTGGACCTCAGGACACATTACGGACCATGCTTCCAACGCGTCGCTCAGTCAGTTAAACCGTATTATTACTTTGACTAACTTCGACCAGCTATTATGAATAGTATCCGGATAAAGTGATTAATTTATCACATTGTCTGGTCAATTTGGTTATTATATATAATGACCAGTCATTATGTATAATAGCTAATTAATCACTATGGCTGTAACATATACAAAGGTGAAGTGTTCATTATTCATGTAGCGTCATACTTCCTCTTTTCACCGGTTGCATTTAATTAAACGTAAGCTGCAGAGAATTCGTAACTTTAAAAATTGTGAAATCAATCACTAAGCCTAAAATCCTTTGTTTTGACTGATATAATATTATCAAATCTAAAGTAAATAGGTAGTAATTTAATATATTTCAACCTTTTTTGCGTTTTCTTTTCATTGTTCAAAGTCTTCATTAGCATCATTATTTAGGTCAAACTTGTTTACGAAAATTGTAAAAGAAATGTTATGTGGGTGCATATTAGAAAAATCACTCTCGGAATGTGCGTCATTTGATTTTTTATTATGTTGATTTCTGGAATGTGTCCTACAGGGATCAACGTTGGGTCCTGTTTAATTTAACTAAGTATAACGTTAAGTGGGACATATCAGGCTGTTAATAATAATTAATTAGTATTTAATTTGTAACTATAAATACAATGAGATTTCTTTTTCCATCATTTTATTACATCTGCAGTTTCAAATCAAAATATATTGGATGCAGGATATTATTTGAAGAATTTCTTGAAATTTGAATTCTGATTGATAGTATACGGGGTGTAAGGGACAGCGTCCCGCAAACTTATAGGGGTTGCTCAGTCAACGAAACTGAACAACTACCACCAGGTTTTTTTTTTTCAGAAAATGAAAAAAAAAATGCTTTTTCATACAAAATGACCACATTGATCAATTTGTATGGAAAAGCAAAATTTTTTTTTCATTTCCTGAAAAAAAATCCTGGTGATATGTTTTCAGTATCCTTGACTGAGCAACCCCTATCAGTTTGCGGGACGCTGTCCCTTACACCCGGTATACATATAGTTATAGTTAGTTAAAATCTATGGTTAAAATTATGTTATCCACTTTACTCTTGGACGAAATCTTTCTCTTATTGTATCTGATCGTAGGTACATTATGATGGTTTTGCTATCTTTATTATAAATCAATACCAGTATCGTTAATAATGGGCTAGGTACTCGGGCTACTTAAATAACTCTTTTAATTGATCATTAAAACTATAATTAGTTTATTTTTTAATCTTCCTCGTCTTATCTATCATTGTTGTTATAAACTTAATGAACATGTCGAACTTAACCATTGCAGTTAATAGTCCGAGTGTTAAGTCATCCATTATTAGGTAGCGTGATTTGATAATCACGTGTATAATTATGAAAATATGGCCCTCGATTCTGGCTGCCACATTCTTAACTAATTTTAAGATAGCGCTGTCACTTTCTTTACTTTGACATAAGAACAGGATAGCAAATAAACACGTGTTTGACGTTCCTAATTTGACTTACGCTGCTTTAAATAAGAACCGAGCATAGAGCATGTTCCTTATTTAACGTTAAATAAGCAATCTAATGTCAAATTTAAGCAATTTAATGTCAGATTAGGAATATTAAAGTCATGTGTTTACTTGCTTTCCTGTTCTTATGTCAAATATAAGAAAGTGACAGCGCTATTAAGAATTAGAATTAGTAACTGGACGGCGTGAATTGAGGCCATTGTCCACTTGTTCTTTACAAGTTTTAAAAATAAATCTGCCTTTAACTGGTTCATGGATTTATTGTTATTAAGTTAAAGGTCAAATTGTTATTTTTTATCCTTGTCTACCAACTTCATTGCTTAAATTATAAAAAATATTTGGCTCTAGTTTTCAGAATATTTTGTTTCCCAGGTTGTATGGAGGTAAATTTACGGTTTATCGTGCCAAAACTTTTTAATGGTGGTCGTGTTTCGACATGTAGAGATTTGTTATTGGGTAGTCTAAGTACGGTATTTTGATTGATTTCTTGCTATACGTAGATTTCTTGATGATTATGACCTCTTTCATTGTTTCTTTCTTATATATTTTATTCATGTAAAATCCAGTCTTTTCGCCCAGTTGATGATATTCAAACAGAACTCATCGGAACAATAAACTTAAATAAATTAAATATTGATTTTCTGAACACAATTACAATCTGTGATACACATAAACTTGATTAACAACCTCTATTTCGTTTAATAAGTGTTGGTAACCTTCATCATCATCATCATCAGCCACAACAGTCCACTGCTGGACATCGGTAACCTTATTACGTGTGAAATAAGTAGGTAGTTACTATGATTGACCAGTTACATTTTATTTTCTTAACTTTAATAGGGTCATTGTTACTGTATCTACAACATAAATCGAAGGCCTCTAAATTTTCCATTTCTCATCTCAGTATCTGGAGCTTTCTTCTTTAAAAATGCGTTGAAAGCTTTATTTAAATCCAGACTGGTTTGGAAGTTTTGTTTTGCAACTCGTAGTTAGATAAGATTTTTGATGTCCTCATTTTGCCAAACAGTTTCCTTTGAACCTGTTGAAAGATTGCATATCTGTTCGGAATTCTCCATTCTATTAAACTGTTCTGTTGTAAATGACATAAATATCTTTAGCTATTATAATAGTCCCGTTCCTTTGTGAAGCTTCTTCATTCATCCCGTTTCTTTACCTGAGTTTTTTACTGTCTTCCAAGAAGCATGTCTTTAAATTATAACTTAACGAAGTTTATTATATGTTATGCTTAGGTACGTGAACCAGCGCGTGAAAGTCGCAAGTGTCAGCCTTGGTGGTGTTGTGGTATTCCTTTGTTATTAAGAGAGCGTCTTTATATGAGGAACTTGTTTGCAGCTGTACAAATAAACACAGTATAGGTAATGCCATCTTAATTATTCCAAGTAGGTATTCGTACTACTTCAGGAAGATTTTCACCACCATATCCATTATATACCTAGTAATCGTAGATTTTATCAATTATTTCTGAATTTTAATTATGGTGTGGAATGCAGGATCGTGTTGTTCTTTATAGTATAAACCTCGTAACTATTCAAAAGGCTCTTTTCATAAATTAGTGGTCAAAGAGTCAAGAACAGGGCGGAAGAAAGTGAAGACTAGAGATTGCAAAGGCATAATGAACCTTAGTTGGGTATATCTAGGTACAATATTTTGGAGGGTTTTTATGTTATAAGCTTAGAAGTAGGTAAAGTAATGCTGTTAGTAATGTTAATTTGATTGGAATTGTTTTAGTTGCGTTAATGAATGACGCACATACCTTGCTATGAATGCTGTTTGCTTACCAACAATAAAATAAAAGGTCGCGGTCGCTCATATTAAATTAAAACTACATCATTCATGCAATTTTCCATTGTTTAGGGGTAATGTTAGTGGTATGGAAGCCTAGAAAAACTGGTTGCTTTCTCCTTACCTGGCGTAGTGACTAAATCCTGCCTTCGCAATAGTGGTCGGAGGACGTATGTCGTATGAAATGAACTAGATCGTGGCGCATAGCAGTGCGCCCGTGTATAGCTATAAACGTCTCAATACACATTCGCAATAAGTCCAGCAAAACGTCCGGATACAACTTTTTAACCAAAATTCTCCCCCAACATCGCACTGGGGTTATCACACAGTAGTTATACAGTTTTGTAGTCAGTTATCGTCCTTGTGGAATGAAACTTGTACGCAATTTGTTTTTGTCGGTTTTATTTCACACCGGATCGAATTTTTCTCATTTTCACGGGAATTTGAGTAAACTTGTGGGTTTTTGTTGCTTTTGCAGGTCAGTTTTCGCAGTGCGAGGATGTCGTCGTGCGTATACGAGATAACGTGGACTGTTTGGTTGGAGCTAGGCGAAAGCGCGCTGGCTGGGGGAAGGGAGCGGAGCGGCCGACAACCAGCTTCGTATGACATCGATTGGTGTTCGGCTGCCTTCGTGGCGGCGGGGGGGGGGAGCGGACAGCTCGAGGGGGGAATGTTGTTGGCATGAGGCATGTGTCCGCTCACTGCCACGATAACATGGTCTCCCTACTGCCCGCTAACCTGAACGTTTCAGAGTTCACATGAAACTGGAGGACCATTTTAAACTGGAAGTTCGATGCATTGTAGGCCACGACTGGTCATAAAAGGTCTAATATAAAATACTATGTAAACATATATGTAAAAGGATGTTAGAATAATAACACTCAAGGCTTCTAAACACTATGCCGCCGGCATGGCCGCTGGCACTAACGCCGGCCAAGCCGCGCGGTCTGCGCGGCAGCGCGTGGCTCTCGCGGCACGTCGGCTGGGCGCGCGGCACTTGCGGCAAGGCCGGCGAGTGGGCCGCCGGGCTTGCCGGCGGCATAGTGTGTAGAAGTAGGAGCCCTAATAACGAACTACATCTAAGGGACAAAAATGCCTTAGATTAGACTGAGCACATCTAATACTGCAAGACAGAATAAAGGTTCCGTAAAAATAACACTCAGCAAAGTCATAGATCCTGTCTGGAGTTCCAAAATTCCACAAGAATCTGACTAGCAACAATAAGATTTTTCCGAAAAAAGAAACTAACTCCTGAAATAGTAGAGAAATGCTACGAAATACCCTTACAAAGGCTAATCCTTGAAATTGTAGAGAAATGCTACGAACTACGAACTAATCCTTGAAATTGTAGAGAAATGCTACGCAAACTACGAACTAATTCTTAAAATTGCAAAGAAATGCTACGAAAAACTAATCCTTAAAATTGTAGAGAAATGCTACGCAAACTACGAACTAATTCTTAAAATTGCAAAGAAATGCTACGAAAAACTAATCCTTGAAATTGTAGAGAAATGCTACGCAAACTACGAACTAATTCTTAAAATTGCAAAGAAATGCTACGAAAAACTAATCCTTGAAATTGTAGAGAAATGCTACGCAAACTACGAACTAATTCTTAAAATTGCAAAGAAATGCTACGAAAAACTAATCCTTAAAATTGTAGAGAAATGCTACGCAAACTACGAACTAATTCTTAAAATTGCAAAGAAATGCTACGAAAAACTAATCCTTAAAATTGTAGAGAAATGCTACGCAAACTACGAACTAATTCTTAAAAATGGCAAAGCAATGCTACGAAAAAACTTTAATATAGGCTAATAGAGAAATGCTACGAAACAGTATTAAATACCTAGTCTTTTGTGAATTAAAAAAACAAAACTTTTGACTGTGTAAAGTAGCTCAGCTTTGCCCGTGTACTTAAATGAAATTTACACTCTATGCAATTAGAGTGCTATCGATTCATTGAGGGCACGACTTAACTAAATATTGACTAAAATTATTGCTGATAAATCAATAGCATTGTTATTTCCGTTCATGTACTTAATTTTGGACTTCGGAACATCTTGAAATTGGTCATTCAATTTAAATAATCAAGACTACGCATTTGTATAGATTTTGGAGAAAGAGGATGAGTTATTAATAATGAGTCGTTTTTTATGGAAATAGGTACTTTGTAGAATAAAAATTGCTTATGCAGGCAAATACTTAGGTACTTAATTAGTATACAATACTTAAACAAGTATAAGTCTTAACTATTATGTGTCCTTGCAGTTTTAGCATTCTATGCACCTGCAACTGTGTAAAGGTCAATAAAGTACTTAATCGTGAATCAAGCTAATCCATTCTCGTTTGTGTGTAGATGCAACATCTCGCTAACAAAGGTTTATTTCAAACTAAAATACATGCCTGGAATAAAAAAAAATTGCGTCTGACAAGAAACTGTATTCCGACAAATAAATTGCTATCGATTCTACTTATATATTTGTATTTCCTTCTACGTAATATTCTCTCCCGAAGCAAGATGCCACAAGGATATCAAGCCTCTAATTCCTGGTTGGTTGGAGTTCGACCTAATAGGCATGTCGACTGGGTGGATAAAAAAATTCAAAATGTTTATACCTTAAAAAGCTGATGGCTAAAATACTGTGGACCTCATTCATCACGAAAAAAAAATGCACATGTATTTCGATTTAATAATCGAGTTAAAAATATAGAAGTTATTGATTTGAGTAGTCAACATTTACATGCGTGTGACGTCATAACCCAGTATTTTAATACAAAAAATAGTTTTTGACATTTCATTAAAAGTCGCTGATTTGACAAGTCGTCAAATAGCGTATTTAATGATCAAAGATCAATGACAGTTTCTTGCATTAGGCGTATTTCTTATTAGCGCAAATTAAACTTTAATAAAAATACAGGAAATAGAAAAATTTGGTGACCAAATGTTAGGGTATAGGTAAACCTACTTTACTTACCCATGACAGAACCACTTTCCCCAAGGAACATTAGTTGATTCCTATCGGCAAATGGTTGTTTTTAAAAGGATATTTCTCCTAAACGAATCAATGGAAAATTCTAAAAAAAAATATACATCTAAGAAATTAGTTCATGGTCTACAATTGCAACGTTAGAAAATATTCTAGTTCATAAATACCTAAATATGCTAAAAGAAATCTGAACGTAAAGCTGTTTTTATCAGTAAATTTGATATTTTCCTTCTAAACCTTCCTTCCTTCCTTCTTCGGGAAATTAGCCGTATTATGATTATCTAAAATTGGAACGTTGCATTTTTTTAATTCGAGGCTTTGTTTTTATGGAATAAACTTTTTTGTGCGTTTTGCACACATATTTGACACGGTGACGGACGTAACCGCCACACCATAGCGCGCGCTGATTTCAACTATATTCTAAGGCATTACGGGCGATGGATGCATATCTTGAAATCAACCTTCTCATTTGCCGTGGGGTTATGCCTTAAATTAAAATTGGCTTTCTATAGCTCGAGTTCGAGCTCGAGTCGTTTTGTATCCATGGGCAATTTCTTTTTTCATTTATCGACCAATGTTCCTTGGAAAAAGTTGTATGGGTAGGCTGACACCCTAAGGTTTGGTCAGTTTTTTTTAAGAAGTAAGTAACTTAGGCTCGTATTTATAAAGCGATCTCAAGATTGAGAGCAATATTAAGTATGGATTTGACAGGTCGTTTTGTACTGAAATGACATTTCTGATACGAACTCGAACTCGCTGTCACTCTTGAGAGCTGATTATAAATACGGGCCTTAGATTATGAAGGACTTCATGAATAACGAATTGTATAGGTATCAAACTTAATCACGAAACTGATCGATTTCACATCAATTTTATGGAATGATGTCTTTGTTACATTCTGTTATGGATTTTCTATCAAGATAACGCTGATCTAGACAGAGTTGAAAAAAGTCGCATCTATAAGTGAATAGGCATAAAAGAACAGAACAAAAAGTTTTTAAAATATAAATAGAAGTTAAGTATGACTCTAGGATTAAAAAGGTAATTATAATTACCTACAAAATGTAAAAAAAGAACTG
Organism: Scrobipalpa atriplicella; assembly: GCA_029255725.1. Lineage (NCBI taxonomy): Eukaryota > Metazoa > Arthropoda > Insecta > Lepidoptera > Gelechiidae > Scrobipalpa > Scrobipalpa atriplicella. The sequence continues at coordinate 29,881 of JARACY010002671.1, forward strand.
CGTTCCTTTAAATTAAACCATGAATCGTTAAGAGCTATGGCAACACAAAACACTTATCTTATCTGACTTAGCCTATAGCATCCCACTGCTGGGCAAAGGCCTCCCTCTTCTCCTTCCATTCATCCCTATTTTGAGCCTCCAGGAGCCAGTCTTATTAAATAAAATTATTTATTCTTCTATTCGTAAAACAGAAACAAAACAAGTCATCCATCTTTGCTTTACGAAGGCTGATTTACAAATGTACCTAACTATTAGCTAACAGTTTTAATAAAAATTAATATTTTTATTTGTTTTATGTATGTATGTAGGTAAGTGTTTTGTATTCATATCTCTAAACTAAAACATTACGAAATTTTATAGGAACGCAGTACTATTTTTTACACCCTGTATATTTTAATTGATTAACTAGGTATCTGATTAGTTATGTACCTACTGCTACTGTACTAAGTTCTATTAAGAAAATAATTATCATCCATGCCGGCAACCACGATTAACTATTTATATATGTTACGCACAATCCCCGAAATGTCATTTACACCTGATATATAAATGAATTCGGCAATTGGCTGTTTCGTGTTTACCAGACCGCGAAATGGTTTTTGTAAAGCGCTCAATGGCCGAAATGAAAAGACATTTCGGGGATTGCGCGTTTTGAATTTGCCAATCCGCGAAGTGTGCCTTTATTCCGGCCAATGGTCGATTTCGGGGATTGTGCGTAACATATATAAACAAGAGGTAAAAATTATAATTATTTATGCGTTTTGCCGGTCCCCATTACGAGTAGGTAGGTACTATAGCTCAGTAGGTAAACTGTCTTGCAATTAGTTGGTACATGGCATAAGGGGAAACCAGCAAAAAATCAAGGTTAATGCCGACCGACACTGGTGTGACTACGAATCAGACGTCAGCACCCGATTTAAGAGCACCAAACCATTAAAAAAAAAGCACTAATCATAGAATTCCTTTCACCGTTGGCTACTTAGTTCACTTCGAGATTCAGGATAAGAAACAAAGCAAAATCGGAATATCGACTCGATCTTGTAAACAAAGGTATTTTTGCATTGATTAGTTGCATTCTCGCATGATACATGTTCCTTCCTTCATTTTAGCTTACGTCTCGACCCAGTATACTTATGCGCTCAGAATAATAAGCGAACACTCTGAGACCCAACGGTCACTGTTATTTAGGAAACGGCTAAGTTTTCGGGTAGTCGCGAAACATGAAGAAGTGTCAGTTCTTCAAAGTGGGTTGGAATTTTGACATGAGAATTTTATCTCGCTTGTTTACCATGGGTAAGTCAAAGTGTTCCTTATTTTCATTTATATAATTGGATACTTTCCAATTAGTCAAATCAGCAACTTTTTATGAAATGTCAAAAACGCTTTTTTGTATGAAAATAGTAAATTATGACGTCACATTTTAGTAAATATTGACTAATCAAATCAATAACTTAGGTATATACTTTTAATTCGATTATTAAAATCTAAATGTGCATTTTTTTTTTATGATGAATGAAATCCACAATATTTTTAGCCATTAGTTTTAAGTATAAACGTTTTGAATTTTTTAAGCTACCCAGTCAAGTACCCAATTGTCTAGTATTTATTTATATCTGTTGCCATGCATGTGCATTGCCTATTGGTAGGGTCTCTCTAGATTTTAGTTAAATAATATGTATAGGTATCAATATATATTACCTAATCGCGGTCTCTCAAGGAAAACTTTGTAATTATATTGAACAAGTTAGCGTATAGTAGGTAGGTAGTCCAACAAGTTTTGCTTAGTTGTAGGATCCGGATATTGACATTTAGATTATTAGATTAGTAATTCAGATTACGGCCAATGCTTAATAATAATTAGAGCTTTTTGTGACCAATAAATTAATCGGCGGTTGTCTTTAAGTTGTTTCCGAGGTTATTTTGTTACTCGGTCTGGACCAATGATAATTTTAGTGGATCTGTGTCTTTAATAGGTAATCAAAATATTTTACACGTTGACTGCTAAAATCGCCCATGCGCGTCGAGCTTACTCTTACTATCGCGACTGTGCTCACAAACACGCATCGTAGCTGCGTGAATTTGAGTAACCGACTGTGCTATGATGGCTGTGTGTGATTCGCCGATGCGTGTTCGGATCTACCGCGCGTGTGCGCCTCGACCTTGAGCGCAAGGCGCGTACCCAGGGGTGTAAAGAATTGTGTAGGCAGAGGGCAATGGGTGATACGGTGTTCAGCAAGAAGATAAATAAAAGAATACAGCCGGCCTCTTGATGTAAGTTAATTTATTCGTCAGGAACAATACTCACATATTTACTATTATTGATTTGAAAAGAAATTAAAGATACAAAAATACACAACCACAAGGCTCGTGACATGGAGCCGAGCCGATAGGAAGGAGTAGGTAGAAGTAGAGCGAGTGCCATAGAGCATTAAGTCTTAACTTTTTGATTAAAAATAATAATAATATTATTTTCCATACACATGTTCTACTTTTAACAAGGAGCACGTTCACGGGCGTTTGGTTAGGGCAAGATTAGGAGAACTTTTTACTATGACAGTTGATAAAACCGCGTTTTGAAGCGCTTGTCAGGGGAAATTTCATCCTGACAGGAGCAAGTGCGTCGTAGACAGAGAAAACTATAGACGACGTGATAGCATTTGATTCACTCACACAAGACAGAGAGCAACTTATGCCTATGACGTGTAAAAAAGCGGGACAGATTCATAAGATTTTTTGTTTCACGGCGCGAGCCGGTTTTTTTCAAGGCCAGGAGTGCGTTCACGCATGCACCTAGGGGAAACCGTTAGAGCGATTTTTAATCTGACAGCTCGCGTAAACCCCCCGTTCATGCACGCACTTGCACCTGTTAGGATGAAATTTCCCCTGACAGGCGCTTCAAAACGTGGTTTTATCAACTGTCATAGTGAAAAGTTCCCCTAATCTTGCGCTAGCCAAACGCCCGTGAACGTACCCCAGTAAACTACTTCGCTAAACAACTTTGACGTTTGAGACAGATTTTTTGTTCGTCGTCGTATAAATTTGGAAAATGAGGAGGAAAACTGCCTTTTTCTCCCGCTAGGTGTCGCATGGGCGACTGTACCTTGAGAACTGTCAAATTGTACCAACTTTTGTAAACAAATTGAATATTTTTAGAATATTATCGGTAAATGCCACAATGCAGTGCATTTAATTGCAAAAATAGGGGAATTCATTTGTTCTCCAAAGATTACAAATAAAGAAAACAGTGAGAGACAGTGGGAAAAAAAATTACTTATTAAAAACTTCAATGCAAGTGATGCAAGTTGAATGTGTTCAGCGCATTACAAAGAAAGTGATTATATTGAAAAAAATATCGTTTATGTTAAAAAAAGCTGATAAAATCGCAATACACATGTGACATTGACACGAAATAAGGTACAGTCGCCCAGAGCGCCATCTGTATTTAGCTTTTAGTTTGGCTCCTCATTCTTCGATATCTGCATACGGAGCAAAACTACCGTTGTTGTTGTGAAAGATCAGTGATTAACTGTTCTATTATTATTTGCATAAAACATGGGGCGGTGTAGTGTTATGGAGTGCAAAAGTGATAGTGGAAGAAAAAACCCAGACATATCATTTCATTCGTAAGTACTCACTGTTTTGACATAGTTTAGCCATTAGTTTTGGCTTCTTATTGTATAATATAAAGTACTTTTCAAAGACAGAGTTCATAAACACAGTGTTTTTAATTAATTAATAAAACATAACCTAAACGTCAATGTTCAATTCAATTCAAGACTTTTGTGTAGTCACATCACAATTCTGCCAATGTCACGTAAATTGATAAATTAAATAAAGGGAGTGTCTAAATTGAAACACGTGGAGTCTAAAATACCCTTCTCCTCCGAGAGAAAGGTACAGACTCAACGTCAATGTTGCCAACTTTAGAGGGCATATTCTCCCACAATTGTGGGTAATGGAGAACTTCCATTATCACCAAGGTCCGACAGAAATAAAATCTATTTCAGTTATCTGTAATTTTAAATGTAAATCAAAAATTTATTACATTACCTTCTTTTAATCGATGGCTAACATTAACAACAAAATATTGCCTTGTGAATTTGTTCAGGCACTATACCTAAATTTTTTAACTATTTTCATTTAAAATACATACATCAGGCCTTTATACCTTGTGGTTGTGACGTAGTCAAAGTGTCAACGGTCCAAATAAAAGGGTGGTTATCGCCACTTTTGACATAATATTATATAACAATAATTTCAAAATTCATAACTGTAATATTTTTATATTCTGAATCAATACCTTACAACATTATGTTTTTAGCCGCCGCCTATTGGTACTTTTATAATGATCCACTTTGTTTATTCGTCAATATAAATTCGTTTTGACGTTTATAATTCGAACTAGCGGACCCGGCAGGCTTCGTCCAGCCCAAAAAACAACTTTTCCCGTGGGAATGACATACTTTCCCGTGGTAAAAGTCAGTTAAAAACCTTCCTCATGAATCACTCTATTTATTAAAAAAACAGGCATCAAAATCCGTAGCGTAGTTTTAAAGATCTAAGCATACATACAGACATACATACAGACAGAGGGAAGCGACTTTGTTTTATACTATGTAAGGAAGGATATAACTATAGTAGATAAAATAATTTATGAGTTATGCTCTACCTACCCTGTATGATTCTATGTCAAAATCTCGTAATATCTCGTTATTTAAACAAATGTTTAAAATATTTTAATAAAAGAAAATGTTCTATATTTTGTGTGTATATTCATTACCTGATTAACCTTTATCCATCCAACCGACTTAATACCAACAATTAATCAATTTAAATAATATTAATATTAAGGCCTTAATTCTAAAAATGCTTAAAGTGCAAAATGTGTGGGTTTTTTTTCTATGGAGGTCAACACTCGCCTATCAATAGTGCTATCTCATGTGGCCACGCTATGCTCTTGTCTATAGTTTTCTCTGTCTACGAAGTGCGTGCATGAACGGAGGGTTTACGCAAGCTGTCAGATTAAAAGGCGCTCTAACGGTTTCCCCTAGGCGCATGCGTGAACGCACTCCGGTAACAGCTACATACGCCTGTGCGCGGCCACTGCGCGGCGTGTCGCACAGTGGGCTGAAATTAGCGTTTCATAGACATTCAATATATATTTTTTAAGTGACGCTTTTTTTGCTTGTAAACGATTGAGGATACCTACTATATGCCTTATATAATGAACTTTCAGGTTCATAATTGTAAACAGCACACTCAGATTTTTTTTCTAAAAAATTTGTATGGAGTCGGCATAATAAATGATGATATCTCCATTATCGCACAATTGCGCGTTATATCCTCTTAGGTTATTAATAAGTGAATTATTTTGGATTTTTTGACATACTCCATGTTGAGGCCAAACTTGCGCCTTTTTTTTTAAAAATCTTTAAAAGAATTTTATTTTTTTTGTGAATTTTTTTTCATTTTAAACTAATATTAAGCTTAACATGGATGTATATATACAGACTATAGCGCCTTTAAAAAAAAATCTTGTCCAGAAGTTGTAGAAATGCCCTAAAAACTAAATTTAAGTAGTTTTTGAATACAAATAATCGTAAAAATAAATGTTCCCGTTAAAATAATAAAAAAAATGAAAATAAAGGTAAAAAATATATTAAAATGAATACAATATAAATTTATGTTATAAAATTAAATAAAACAATAAATATATTAATTAAAAATATTGCTTATTCTGAATCACTATCTTCAGAGTCGAACTCAGAGTCAGAGTTTATTTGAGCAATATCCCTAAACTCGAATTCAGGTTTTTGAAGATTCAGCAGATCCAATGTTTCATCAAAGAAAAGTTTCTTTTTCTTTGCATCCATCGTTGGTCTTTGTGCTGATATAAGCGGATCAGACGAAAGCAGAAGGAAAAAGAAAATATCTTCATTGGAATTCACTCTGCTCTTCTTACGTGAGTGATGTTCTCTGAAACTTCTGAAGTCCTTGTTCCTTGCTTCTGAAACCTCTTCAGATAAACTTCCAATCGGTACTATTGCGTTAAAAGCGATAACTTCAGGTGAACCCATCAATGTTTCAAAATTTAAAGAATATGCGTACATAACTGCTGAGAAGTATGTTGAATTGTACAACTGGTACTACATGTCATCAACAGTGCACACGATACTGCTTCATGGGGCCGAAATTATCGCTTTTAACGCAATAGTACCGATTGGAAGTTTATCTGAAGAGGCTTCAGAAGCAAGGAACAAGGACTTCAGAAGTTTCAGAGAACATCACTCACGTAAGAAGAGCAGAGTGAATTCCAATGAAGATATTTTCAATTTCCTTCTGCTTTCGTCTGATCCGCTTATATCAGCAGAAAGACCAACCAAGAATCTTCAAAAACCTGAATTCGAGTTTAGGGATATTGCTCAAATAAACTGTGACTCTGAGTTCGACTCTGAAGATAGTGATTCAGAATAAGCAATATTTTTAATTAATATATTTATTTTTTTATTTAATTTTATAACATAAATTTATATTGTATTCATTTTAATATATTTTTTACCTTTATTTTCATTTTTTTTATTATTTTAATGGGAACATTTATTTTTACGATTATTTGTATTCAAAAACTACTAAAATTTAGTTTTTAGGGCATTTCTACAACTTCTGGACAAGATTTTTTTTAAAGGCGCTATAGTCTGTATATATACATCCATGTTAAGCTTAATATTAGTTTAAAATGAAAAAAAATTCACAAAAAAAATTAAATTCTTTTAAAGATTTTTTAAAAAAAAAGGCGCAAGTTTGGCCTCAACATGGAGTATGTCAAAAAATCCAAAATAATTCACTTAATAATAACCTAAGAGGATATAACGCGCAATTGTGCGATAATGGAGATATCATCATTTATTATGCCGACTCCATACAAATTTTTTAGAAAAAAATTCTGAGTGCGCTGTTTACAATTATAAACCTGAAAGTTCATTATATAAGGCATATAGTAGGTATCCTCAATCGTTTACAAGCAAAAAAAGCGTCACTTAAAAAATATATATTGAATGTCTATGAAACGCTAATTTCAGCCCACTGTGTGTCGTGTCGACAGAGGTGTCGACGCGCACTGGCGTATTGGTATCGCCGAACCGAACACGCTAGGTCGGGCCGGCCGCACAGCTGTAGCGTTTTCGACACGAACGCAACGGCAGTGCGGGGAACACGCTACACGTGTTGAGGTTAGCACGGCGGCTGGCTTTTACCAAAAAGCAGCTTAGCAGCGAAAGTGTTAACTGCACAAAAACTTTTTAACTGCGAAACAAAACGCATTAAGTTGTGAACCAAAACGCATCGCGCTGACTTGACAACGTCAAGTTGACATTGACAGCATCGAATCGAATATACTACCAGTGTCCGGAGGTAAGGTGTCTCAAAGAAAATGCGTTACGCTTGTGTTATTTTAAAATGTGTCGGTTAGCTATTTATCAGCTAACTCAAAGTCACCTCAAAGTAATGTTTTCTTCGTGCTATTTTATTAAATTTTGACTGAAATTTACAAAATATCCTGTTATCTTTAATATAAATTCACATACAAGTATTATCTTTTCAATCTGGTAAGCTTGTAGCTAAGTTATTATCTTTGAAACACAGCAATTATCGCTTAATAAAATGACCTTCTATATGGGTCTGATTTTAATCTGATTTACAGGTATTTCTCTATACCTATCTATATCGATTTCCTTGCATTTACACACCAAGAAACAAACAAAAGTCACGTGCCTTTAAATATGGTTCTCTATTGTATATTTATTTGAATAATTAAATTGTATTTTTATGTGACCCTGATGAACAATACAAAGATTATGATTCTTCCAGCTTTAATCATGACAGAAGTGAGATTGGCTGAAGACGTGAACCTAGCGACGTGGATGGGCGACCTCCCACAGCAGTTAAAAAATGTGCCATTGATATATCTAGCCATCCCAGGTAAGTTGACGCTCTGCCTACCCCATTAGGGATACAGGCGTGATAGTACAGTAGGCTGCAGAAGTGCATACCTAGTACTGGCTCAAACGATTGAAGTTTTCTTGGAAATCTATTTAGCTATTGAAATATTTATTAAAGATTCGGATGTGTCTTAACTAGAACTACAAGGTTTTGAGACAATTTAATTAAAATCGTTACACACTTTTTTAAAAACTTCAATCGTTTGCGGTGGCACTAGGGATGCTATTTTGCAGCCTACTGTACCTACGGTACGCTTTTTTTTATTCCCCATAATATGCTCTAAAATGAGAAACATGTAGCTGAGTAAGAGAGCCATACCTTTATCATTTTATACTGTTATGAGTAAAGTTTATATATAAAGTTAAGTACGCCAAAGTTGCACTAAAAAGTAAATAAATATATAAATGTAATTAAAATAAATAAAGGTATTACCTTGTAATAAAAATATAGATAACTTGAATGAAAAATAAATAAAATATCTAATCAATTTTCCGAACGCACCATCGTATGCTTTTTTATTTTTCTGGCGCCACCTGAGAATTTGAATTTCGAACACCAATTAGGGACCGATTTTGCCAATTTACCACTTTGTGAGATTTTTCTCAGTTTGGTTAGGACAATGCAGGATGGATCACCTGATTCCGTGCTTCCGAGGGCACGTTAAGCCGTCGGTCCCGGTTGCTGTCTTTTATAGTGGTTGTTATACGAACCGTGTCAGAGGCCTATTCGCTGTGCTATTAGGCGGTTTAAAAACTCGGACATAGGGTTACGGTTTAAAAACAAAATAAAACAAATATACATAGACATAACACTATTCGTTACGAAAACTCTTCTAAAAACCTTCGAAAACTGTGTAACACATAAGGGCGTTACTTGCAAATCAGCGTTCAAAATAGTCCCTTACGATACAAGTGCGGTGCGTTGATAGTTACAGCCGAGGCGATATTGCTAGCCCGAGCCGTAGGATGCAAGAAAGCAGAGGCTGTAATTATCAAACCGCACGTATGTCGTACGACGTTTTATAACATATTTGCGAGGAAATTGCTATAAAATTAAAACAATACAGCGAAAAGAAAATTCGCGCGGAATAATTTTTACTCGTTCACAAATTAGCGATGCGCGCGCATCCACAGATTACCTAGTATATACCGCGCAGCGCTTTTTTTTTAGGCAAAGGCACAAGAACAGTCAGTATTACGAATTAACTAAATTAATATTTTTATGTATTTGTTACAGATAAATGGTTGAAATTTATTGTCAAAATTAATTAAATTAAAGAATGAAAAAATGTTTATTAATTATATTTTATCTCCCAAAGTTAAATTTATTCATAAAACGTTTACCACTTTTCTGATATAAAAACTCTTTGCTAAGATTTTAAAAAGTAATGTTCAATAAACAGTGCGTTTTACCTAATTAAAAAAAACTCGTGTGTTTTACAGCACTCGTGCATTTTTCATTGCGATTACGCACAAGTGCGTAATGAGACGCAATACGATATTGAAATTGGTGTAATATGAGACCCTTTACGAAAAAAAAGTGTTATAAACTACATAAATGAATATTCCATACAAAATGAATGTATGACCGTAAAATTAATAGTGTCAAAATAAACTAGATAGACTATTGTAACTATGAGTAAAATAAGATTAGTGCATATTTAAAACAACATTAAGTTCTTACACTTCATACTTATTTTTCATCTAAAAACGCGTCTACTGAACAATTTATGTGTTGTCAGTTACACCCTTATGTGTTGAAGCCTTAGAGCAACACGACCTTTCGCGTTGAAGCCGACGAATTATGACGTACCTATATTAGCTCAAAATGGAAAAAAGAAATTGTTTATTAATTTTATGTTAATGCAATTTTAATACATGTTAACTTATGTTTTTTTAGAGAAAGATGATCAGTGTCATAGTTTTGTTCAGTAATTATATTTATTTTACAAATTGCAGGTACCCATGACTCAATGACATACGGGATCAACCGTAGCACCGGGTTGGCCCCGGACGCGGAGCCGGAGTGGCGCAAACTGTTCCCCCTATTCCGAGATACCATCATACGGTGGACCGTCACACAGACCGTAGATACCAGGGGACAGTTAAAACATGGAATAAGGTATTACTATATAGTAGATATCATAACAAGTGCACGAAGCAAGTCATTTTTCTGCGAGATTTTTATCTGCTAGTGATTAAGTTGATGAAAAATGATTTGTGCACAAGTTAGAATATCTACTTTTCACTTCGGTTGCGAGAAAACAAAAAAAATTTAAGTAAATAAACAAATAAGCATGAAAAACAAGAGCACACCATTACCGCCACTTAACTTAATAAATTTTCCGTCATGAAATTTTAGGCTTGAGCTGGAGACCTATACAGCCTACTCTTAAATTTATTTTTAAAATAA